>VYZW01031428.1:5039-48178 GCA_013401315.1 Balaeniceps rex | reverse complement strand
GTCACATTCTTTGTGAAAGATACTGTGAAAGGAATCATTCAATACAATATTGCAATTGTGTTGTCCATGTGAAATAATAGCTTTATTTTTCTTTGTCAATTTAAGAATCATTCTCACAATAAATACAGGCAGTCATTTTCACCTATGAAAAATAGATAGCTCTGTTTCTTAAAAAACCAAAAACTAACCAAAAAAGAGCTGAAACACCCCATCCCAGTTTTGAAGGAACTTTATGTGATGGTAAATTTGAATATTTGTACAGCCTGCTGCCACTTAGTTGCTGTAATTTTTACATTATGTTTACCAATACCTTTGTTCTTGAAGAGGAAATAAACATCTTGTATTAGGTTAAGAAGAATCTGTGAAGGATACAGGCTGCAGATTCAAGACAAGGAAGAGGGCAGGTTATTTAAAACAATGCCAAATTATTGTATCAATTGGTGAATACGATTTTAAGTATGAATGAGATTTAAAAAAAATACTAAAAAATGTCAGGGTCTTCTATCACTGGTTTCTCAGGTTAAAAAAAGACATCAAATTTTCAGAATAAATTCTTTCTGTATTCCTACAATACGAGAAACTCTCTCAGAGTAATACAGAGTTGGTTATCCTTTGAAGTATCTGCTCAAGATATGTTCTAACATACCTCCTCTCCGCAGCATGTTATACTTGCTTTTTTCCTTTCACTCTTGAGATCCTCGTAGTGCCTGGAATAGTTCCACTTCCTCTTCTATATCATCCATTAGATTTCTTTCACATGGAGTGGACACTGTCAGTGGAGCTACTTCATTTAATAATGTTAAAGTGACATAACAGTCGAAATACACAGGTTATCCCATGTAAAAATAATTCCAAATGCAACTTCATTTGGTGGCAACAATTCTTAAACTGCACTGGAGCATCAACAGTTTTAACTAAGCCAATTTTATTGAAAAATGTTATAGAACACAGTATTTTTCATATTAATTTCACTTTAAAATGAGATTTTCCTAGTACTGTGTATCTACATGAATATAATATTAAAAGAATGAAAGAACAAAAAGAAACAAAACTTTAGCACCTTCTAAAGTTTACTACTATATGTTATGCTTAATCTTTGAAGATCTTGAAGTTGTGTTAGTTCATGTAGAAGCATGAAGAAACCCTCTTCAATGTGCGCAAATTCCGATTAACTTTTTTTTTTGTGTGGTTTGGAAAGAAGTAAAGTTCTTATTCCAAACTGGTTACTCTGCCAAATTGAAAATTCTGAAGGATATGGGAGGCAACAGATTTGCATATTTAATCTCCAAAATACATAAACCATTGTTTTGCTGTTGTTACTCTTGGACAGGTGAGCTTTATTTTCACTGAACTTCTCCAGTAACGGAAATGCTAATGCATCCACCAAACCAGACTGTTTTATATTTAAGCAGTTTGGCAAAATTATACACAGCTTAAAACTAGGGTGGGAAGGGCTAGCTAAACTTTAATTGTAGCCATACTTAATAGATCTATCTTTCATATTTACATTAGCATGCTGTTAGATATACAGAGCTGGACAATATTAAAACAGAATTGCTTATTCTGACTGCAACATTACAAAGACATTTTGATTTGGACTGAGGACTGAGCCAGATTATTTTGGAGAGAGACTGTCTAATACTTATTTCTGGAAAATAATGTAAGGAAAGAACAAACCATAATTAAAAAAGCATTACCAAGGAATCAATGTTATCAAATGCACAGCAGCAAATATCCCTTCACATCTTTGAGCAGAACTGAAAAAACTCAGGCACACAACCAAAAAACAGCTAACGATTATCTCTATTAATGTTATGGGAGAGGCATTATCTTTTAGTCCATTATTCTTTCTATTGTAAATACTGGAAGGAAATGGTTTGAAAGCAGATCGGTATTATAAAAAACTAGCCTTACTAACTAAAGGCACATCCCTCACCTGAGTTCCCTGCTCTTTCTCTGACAAGGAGAACTTTATAGTAGCTAGAGAACACTCAAGTAATAAGGTGAATTCAGGCAATATCTGTCAGTTCTTCAAGGTAAATAGTCAGTATGCTGGTTGAATTTCGCTGGTGATCTGTACATGAAAGTAATATTATTGTCAAGACCTTAAAAACTGCTGGCTACTATAATGATGAAACAGGTGGTTACAGGTAGCAAAATGCCAAAGTAGGAAAAAGTTTGGAGATGATTAATTGGAAGAAGGGTTAGCTTGGCAGAAATAAGCAATCCTCTTTATGACTTCTGTATCTGCAGGGCTGTAAAAAACCCTTGTGTTGCAGTAGTTGCTTCAGTAGGACACAGAACGATTGTACTGACTAAATTGGGTTGGTGGATCTTTCGGAAGATAGGGTGATCTAAGAACCTCCTAAGTCTCGGTACTTCTCCCAATGCATTTTATACCAGGCACTCTGGGAAGTGAGGAGTAATCACAAATTATGAGAGCAAGAGGGAGGAACAGGTTTTCCTTTATGTTTAGGTCCTGTAAGTGTGGGTGTTTTGGGGCTTTTTTTCCTGACATAAAAGTATTGTACAAATGGGCTGAAATGTTGCCTTGTAAACTAAAACTTATAATGGGATCTGGACAGCTTTACAAACTTTACCTGATGCAAATAAAGTCCTGATACTAATTCTTTTTGATTTCTAATTGGGGTGATAATTACTTTAAATGGAGCCTTGCTCTACCAGCAGTGCTGCATAATTAATTTCACTTGTGGCTAAAACAGTCTCCTTGATAAGGCTTCTTGATGAATAACTTCTAGGCTTAACAAAAAACCCAAAAAAACCCAAACAAACAAAAACGCCCAAAACCAACAACAACCCCCACACAAAGAAACAAAAATAAACCAACCCAAAAAACCTAAAACCCACTGGAAAAAAAGTAAGTTATTAGGTGTCCAACCATCTGACAGAGTTTTTGTGCATTATTAGTGAAACATTATTCTGTTACTGTTGAAACCTCCTTACACTGGAAACTTTGGCATTAAACTTTGCATCCCAAGTTTTCTTCAACTAAGAACGAGACTTTCAAAATTGTTGAACTTCTGCTTCCACTCTGGTTAGTGATAAAAATTAACGTGATAAAACCGACCTGATTTTAAGTGATAAAGAAACTATAAGTTTAAAGGAAGAACCAGACCATTGTTGACTTCTGGGTTGTCTGTTTCTTACTGCAAGTGGCAAAGATGTTAACAAAAGTCTTTTATTCCACACTTAGATTGTTATAAGATAAACTTTATACCTAGAGCAATTCAAACCTGATATTTAAAAATGTTATAGCTTCTAGCAGAGTCTGGTCCTCCCCCCCCCCTTTTATTTTGATTTAATTGAGAACACATTCTCATTGAAAATAGGAACTTTGAGAATTATATATGTTCAGAAATTTCTGCCATTGATCTGAAAACAGAGGAAATTTTTTCAAAGAGATATTTCTTCTATTCAGCATTTTTTAGGCATACAAAAACCAGATCGACACCAAGTTGGAGTTGTGTGACAATGAAGTTTATAACAGGGTCTCTTGTTGGGTCTTTGAGCCTCTTGGGACACAATTCTGCTTAGCAGCTGTTCATTGTTGCTGTCTAAATTATTGTCTAGACATTCATTATTTTAAGTTCTGTTTTTAATTCCTGCAAGCTACCAGCACCAGGATTCCAGGCTTACTTATCTGGTTGCTCCATTTATTCCACTGTTAGATTCTCAGAGTATGGGTTGTTTGGACTGGTGAATAATTGATTATTTTTCTTGGTCATAAATACTGACTTAGTAACTTACCTTTTCCTCTTCACAACTTTAAAAGCAAATAATCAACCTTTATGCTGATTTTAGTTTCCTTAAGAGAATCTCCTTTGGCATGTATGTAGGTAAGGTGGGAAGGAAAGACAATAATAGGGTGCCAAGGTAGAGAAAGATTCCATCAAAATTGTCCTTTATAAATGGCTTACTGGAACAATTTAGGAACATATTGGCATTGAATTTAATTTGAATGGAAGTAGGGTCAGTGATAAAATTTTAAAGTTCTCAGAAGAACAGGGGTGGGTCTTAGAAAGAACAGGAAATAAAATGCTGCTAAAAATAAAAGCCTAGGAAAACAACAACGTTCAAGCTTCTCAATTCTAGAGGAGTCTGTGTTAAATCAATATGTTACACTATTATCATCCCAGTGATACATGTAAGTTGTATTCGGACATCTATCTATAAATAGCAGTGACATATCCCTTGTGTACTGAAGATTGTGTAGCCCTTTGGCTCATCACTGTTGTCATACTCCAATAGCAGCACAGCATGAATATTGTGTACATTATAGGTTGTATCAGTAACATCAAGGGGGTTGAAATCACATAGTCTGCTAGCCCACTGTTTACACTAATGTTCACCTCAGATGCTCAACTGAAACTTGAGGGAAAAGGGAATTGTGTTTTTTTTGTTACTGTTTCTTTACTATTTCTGCTGTTGGGTTGCTGAGTGTGTGCTGCTTTCTGCTCCGCTTGCTTACATGGGGCACCTACCTTTGAGTGCCTTCCTCCCACTGCAGCTGCTGCAGAGCTTGCAAAGCTCTCTGGGGCATGGTCCACATTTGTTCAGTGTGAATCTTTTCATCATATCAAGAATTTCTCTATGGAAAAGAGGACAAAATAAGCTTCATGTTAGCTTCAATGACATTTTAAAAATCAAGCATCACAGTTGGATTTCTGTATTATATTAAATATGCATGTATGTCAAAATGAAAAGTTTATGTGAAGAACACTTTTTGATCGTCTGGTAAAATTCACTTCATGGGGAATGTCGGGGGAAGGGCCATTTTGTTGTGCTGTTTTTGAAACAGATTGTTCTCAATGTTCGTCTGTTCCCACAGAACTAAAAATCCATTTCTTGATTATCACTGAACTATGGCAATTTTGAGCCTGCTAGGTTATGCAAGCAAAATATTCTGCTTGCTAACTTGATAATTTTCACCAGTGGCTAAATGTAAGTGCACTTTCTTTCTGATTGTACTCTCACTTTTTACAGAAAACTCATAAATAGAGCATCAGGGGCTTGTTTCTAAGTTGCTTATCATATATCTGTTGAACCATAGGACAACTCAGGTTGGAAGGGACCCTGGGAGGTCTTCAGACCAAACTCTTGCTCAAAACAGGGACAGCTATGAGGTCAGACAAGGTTGTTAGGGACTTTTTCTGGCTGACTCTTAAACCTCCAAGGACTGAGATTACACAGCCTTTCTGGGCAACATGTGCCACTGCCTACCTGTCCTTATGGGAGAAGAAGTTTCTCCTTATCTAGTTTGAACCTCCCTTGTTTCAGTATCTACCCCTTGTGTCTCATGTTCCCACAATGCACCACGGTAAGAGCATGGCTCAGTCTCCCAGTAACCCACCCCCCACCAGGCACTGTGAGGCTGCTGTTAGGTCCCCTGTAGCTACCTCTTCCCTGACTGAACAAGCCCTGGTCCCTCAGCCTCCCCTCACAGAGCAAGTCCTCCAGCCCCAACAGCCCCAAGGCCCTGCCTTGATATTACTTCAGTCTGGTGCCTGTCTTGTACTGGGGGACGCAAAACTGGATGAAGGGGAGATAATCCTTTCACTTGATCTACCAGTGGTGCTCCTGTTTCTACAGCCCTGGATGCAGCTGGTTGTCTTCACTGTCAGGGGAGGCTGCAAGCTCAGCTTGCTACCTACGAAGGCCCTGATGTCTTCTTCTGCAGAGCTGTTCCCCATCCTGGCAGTCTCCAGCCCGTCGCAAGTCTGTATCTTGAATAGTTCTCTTCTCTCCCCTTTCCACTTCCTTCACAATAAATTCCTTCTTTTTTTTTTCCCTTGTAAATTACTTCTCAAGAACTTAATGTTTGAGGTTTTCATGTGGCCACCCACGTAGAAAGACCAGAGGTGTTCCCACGCATATGTCCAATTCATGACTTCTGAGAACTTTTGAAGTAATATGTATATTTAAAAGAAACCTACATTCCAGTTTTTAAAATGTCCATAATAAACAACCATTATGTATTTTTTAGTTGATGTCAATATATATGAGAATGAATTTAAGTCTCTATTTTTTTTAGTTTTGACTTCTAGCAAACGGTTTTTGTAAATTTCTTAGGCATCTCTATGAAAATTAACTTCTATTCCTGTGTATGAACTTTAAAAAATAAAAAAGGTTGCAGTAGAATTAAAAAAAAAAAACCCAAAACAATTCAGACAAGGCAAGAAGGATGACCAAAGATATAGAAGGGATCAGTTACACTTGAGGTATTATCAAATACACAAGGACTCTTTAGCTTGGGGAACTGAAAGGAAATATAGCAATTTTAATTGTAACTGATAAGGAGAAAGCAAAGAGGGTATGATTGTTCAGTGTCTTCAAATTAAAAATTTAGCTGGAATTAAATCCAGCTGAAAAGGAAGCATTTCAAAAGAAACAGCTCTAGCTGTAGTTTCCTGATTTTTAGATCTTTGTGAATTCATAGGGCCAAAACTTGACCTAAATGGTGTGAATGTTTGTCAGCTACTGAAATGTGTATGGCCTAAATGGTGTCCTTACTTGTTAGTGTGAAAATAGGATCACACTTTTTTCTTCTGTTGCTGTTTTACACTGTTCATGCTGTTACAAATTTTGACTATATATGACTTTTATGTAAGTGTTGGTAGTCTGTGGCAGTAGGGAGCTGCAGGGCAACCTCTGTGAGGAGATGCCGGGGCTGCCCCGTGCTGGACACAGCTGGTTCCAGCCGTCTCCAACCGACCTGCTGCAGGGCACGGCTGAGGGGGCCTTGGGAAAGCAAGGCAAAAGGCAAAACGCTGCCTGGCAGTGAGGGGTGAGAAACAGCCCTGTGAGCCCCGAGGGGGGAGGAGGAGGAGGAGGTGCTCCACGCACTGGAGCAGGGAGTCCCCTGCAGCCCCTGGAGAGGACCGCGGTAGAGCAGGTGTTTCCTGGAGGACTGCAGCCCGTGAGAAGGTTGCTGTTTTAGCCACGAATGCAAAGCACAGCACCATACAGGCTGCTATGAATAAAGTTAACTTTATACCTTCATGCCAGCCAGATCTAGTACAATATATCTTTTAATATACGATTTTTGGTTCAGCAAAATTAGTACTACTAAGAGGAAGTCAGAACAAATCCATCAGCGTAACAAAAACTATGAATGGATACACAAGCTAACGACTCTCGAATTGCTTGAACTGCAAGAAGGTCCCCCATCTTTTCAGTTAACCCAATGCTGACAGGTACAATCCGCTTCCCCCATCCCCCGAAGATCGGGGCTTTTAACATGGCGATCACCGGCTTTTCGCACCTCACTTTCGCGCCTTTTGTGCTCAACCGTGCCCTCAGGCACCTACACCCCTCGGCAGGGGCAGCGGGAGAGGCGAGGCCCCTCGGTCAACAGACAGGGCCCGCAGCCAATGAGGCGCCTGGGCTCAGAGAAGCTTCTGGATCATGACCAATGGTGACCGCAGCTCAGATCCATCCCAGGCTATAAATGGTGCGCCGCGCGAGGACATCCCCCTCCCCACGTTTGAGCGGTCTTCTCAGAGCGGGTCTGTGTTGGAAACCTCTCCCCTTGGGTTGGGGCGCCACCTGAGGAAACTTCCCGGGAGTGACTGCCCTCACCTCCTTTTGGTGAGTGATTTCTTCTGGATATATCCTTGAGTGAGCCCTCGCCTCTTCCCCCGGGTGAATGATTGCATCTTCTGGGTACCCACGAGAGAGAGGGAGAGTTTCCCCTTGTGAGTGAGTGAGTGTGTGTGTGTGCACACTTCGGATCATCATTGTTGTGTGTGTGTTGACGTGTAGTAACAATATCCTGGCTGACACCTCGAACCTGTTACGTGTTAAATGTTATTGGAGCGTGATTGATTTTTGGTTTACCCCTGTTTCTCCTTGTTTTCTGTTGCGTGGTTTTGGCTGTTTCGTGAAATAAAGTTGTTTAAATTTGTCCTTCGTTTGGGTTAGTCTTAGCGTACCTCCGTGACACCCAGGGACAGAGGAGCCATCTCATTGAGGGAAACTGTGATGTATTGGCTATTAGCCACTCAGTCTGGTGCATGTCCTGTTAAATAAACCTCTCTTAAGGTGGGCAGTGATCTGGTTTCAGAGCTTTGAAGGGCTTATAAGGAGGTCTATCAGGGTAAGAATGCTAAAAGTTTTCAGTAATTGCAGTATGACTTCCTTGATCCCTCTGTCTCAGTCTTTATATCATTTGAGAAGTGTTTTGGTTTAGACATCCTCCTCCCCTCTCAAGTTATTTGCAAAAATGTTTAGAGAAAGGCTAGAACAAATCCATGCAGCAACCTCTCTAGAAACATGACTAGATTAATAAAGGTCCTCTTTCTTAATTACATATGAAACCTGTACGTTTGCCTGCTTTTAATCTACTTAACTTGTAAAATACAGTTCCAATATCCTGTTGTACCATTTAAGATATGACGTGACAAGTTAAATGCCTTGGAGGCTAACTGCATCGCATCAATTTTCTATAAACAAAAAAAAACCCTTGTAATCTCATCAAAATTATCACATTTTCCTTTCCTGTGACCTGTATTCTGCTTATTCATGCTGATTGGCATTAATTATAACATCAGTCTTTAATAATTTGTTAATTTCTTATATCTCTATTCCTCCTATGTTGGATTTGTTGCGGTTTATGTCAGGTTGCCAAGTTTTCCAGTTATCTGATCACCCTGTTTACCGTTAAAACATTAACAGAACGGTAGCTTCCTTTTTGTTGTCTGAAACTTTGCCTGGGTGCAAAGATATTCAGGTCCAGGGATTTGAAATTTCTTGAGCTTAGCTTTTCCCTGGTTAGTCATGGTAACTGTTTCGTAAATAACTTTTTTTTTTTTAATCCATGTGAGACAGGAATAGTAATTACAATCTAAATTTTCTTCAAATGGTTCTACCATTTCCTTCCCATAATGCGCTGTGGCATTCTTTTGCTATTGATATCATTAAGCTCTCATGATTTAAGTAAAATTTCTCTATGGTATACCTAATATCAGCTTTTCTTCTGATGTCATCTATCTTTATAGGAAGGTGTTTTTTTTTTTAAATTCAGTGTAGCCTTCTCTCATTCACAAGAATGTGAGGTACCTAGAACCCCTTCATAAGGTTTTTTTACATGTTTACTGACTATTATTCAGATATTTTTTGTGAAAATTGTTTTTCCAATTTGATTCAGACCGTAGTAACATTTACTTAAGAGAAGAAGCCTTCTCAAGCATGAAAAGACATTGTATTTGTAACAATAGGTGTAATTGATTCATGAACTGTTGCAGTACTAACTCTTAATTTGGGGGCTCAGTTACCTGTTTTCTGCCAAAATGATGCCTTGTTATGTTAAATAGAAAATGAGAATGGAAGAAAATTCAGCAGAAAGTTCCAAAACATGCTGGTTTTTCTATTGAGACAGATCCCAGAAGGGAAGAGGGAAAGCTCTTACCTTTACAATAAGGTAAAAGAAACAAATCAGTATGTAGCCTCCTACAGAAGGAATAGAAAATGAGAAAGGCTGAAAGGAACAAAATACTAAGAACCTACAAACAGTGTGATTGTCTCAATGACATTTAAAATAGATTTCTGAAGCCTCCCAAATAGGGAATTGAAATGTTACCTTGAATTTTAAGCAGAACTTATTTATGTTGAGGAAACATAATGATCACAATAAAACTAGTTTAATAATGGATTTTTTCCTTAAACTGCTTGAGATAAGCAATAACACAAGTTAGTGTTACAATATTATCATGTGTTAGTTATAACTATACTGTTATAGAGATATTCTGCCTTCTGATTCACTAGAGATGCTATGTTTGGGTGTCAGTGAAAACAGAAGAGAATTGCTTGTTGAAAGAATGCTAAAATATGGCTTGCCACTCTGTTTCTCCAAAGTTTTAGTGAAGTAGTGCTGATCCTGTAGTTTAATATTGTGAAAACCAGCTGCTTCTGACCTTAACACTTTTATTTTAAAAGATTATGTTTTAAGCTTTCAAAGCCATAAACTAAGCCTTTTAAATAAAAACCTAAAAGGTTAAGGTGCAGATCTTCATCTATTATAGACTGTCATCTCTCCAAAGAAGTCATCATGAGAGATTAAGTCTTCAAAATGTCAATCAGTCATGCTTTTTGTTTGTGGCTGGAAATGATTTAATCATTATTATTTTGTAAATGTATAGAGACTCTCTTCCATTTTCCCTCCTTATGTACTCTGCGCTCTAAGCAAGTAAGCATAGCTCTCAAATACCAGAGTACAAGGTGGATTTGAGAGAGATTTTGGAAATTAAGAAGGCTGTTTTGAAAAGGCCATATCCTTATTGGCTGACGAAAGTGCCCATGAACTGAGCATAAAGCACCTTTGTTGCTTTGCACCCTGACCAGTTGTGTGCAGTGCTTCCCCAGGATGGCTCAGGTCCAGAGCAGGCAGCCTACCCTCTTTCACAGTGCTTCTGTCTCTAGGCGGAGAGAGAAAGAAATTAATGGAAGTGAACATTCCCCACTCCTGAAAAAAAGTCATTTAAAGGACTCTTTCTGGATGCTTCTTCCTTTTAGTTGCAACCCTCCCTTTATAGGGTAAGGGAGCTAAGGAGTTTGTTGTTCACAATGCAGTGAAATACCAGGGAGATGCAGATATCACTTGGAAATTGCAACCTACAACAAGCTCCTGCTACGCTGACTTCTAAATTTTTTTTTTAAATACTCTAATCAGTGACATAAATTTGCTGCAGACTTCACTACAGCTAATTCACTTTGTATCAGTGAAGAATTTGGTCAGCACCATTGAAAATGCAAGTCACGTGCCTTTGTTGGTGTATAGCTCGGCTTTCTCCATCATCCAGGTGTGCCTAGCGTTACACATAAGTAACCATATGTTCTATTAGCTGTCTGTAGCTATTGTTCCAGCAAGAGACATAAAGATAACTTTAAGTCCCTGGATTTGAGGAAGGCTTAAAAGTTTAGAGAAATAGTGACATTAAAATCAGCAAAAAT
Source organism: Balaeniceps rex (assembly GCA_013401315.1). NCBI lineage: Eukaryota > Metazoa > Chordata > Aves > Pelecaniformes > Balaenicipitidae > Balaeniceps > Balaeniceps rex. The sequence continues at coordinate 37,210 of VYZW01031428.1, read as the reverse complement.
GCAGGAAAAAATATGAAGTTCCTTAGGGATTTCATAAGGTTTTGTTTGCCCCCCTGCCCTGCTGTAATTGAAACTGATCTCTTCTACAAATCTGTTGTGCTTTAAGTGAGATATACTTGTAAATCTTGCTCCATTAAATCAGGCAAGAATATTGGTTCAGAAATATCTGCCAGCTATGTGACTGTCCATGCCATAATCCTACACAAGGAGGCAGATCTGTGTTAATTACAGTTTTATAAGCATTTAATAATCGTCTGAGTTCATATAAAAGTAGCCACTCAAGTTTATTTGATTTCTGTAGGAACACATTTAAAAGTGGAACTACTTGCAGTGCCATTCACGTACCACAAATCTTAGAGTCTAACTTGGCATCAGAGGGTCTTCAAAGAAGGAGAGTACATGGATCATTACTGCGTCTGAATTCATCATTCCTAATGCTGCACAGCTTGGGGCATGTCAGACTTCACAACTTAAACAGGTAGTCTTGATCTGTTCCAGGCTGGTGCACCTGCAGCAAAAGCACCTGGTGCACAGGAAAGTGCCACTGGGGATTCATTAGGTGGCATTTTCCTTCTGAAGCAGCATTGATTAACTCCATGATATGCTAATGTGCTGCTGGAAGCACTACCAGTCAGCAGGATGGGGAAGGAGCAGGTAGAGAAGCTTTAGGGATAGTATTATCTTCCAGGTTTTGATCAAGTGCTTCGCTTCTTATAAGAAAGGGTTAGTGGTGGGGTTTTTTTGTTTGTTTTCTCTGTGGTTCTTTAATATTGTGTTTCAATATTTTATTTTTTCATAATAAATTACACCACTTAAAAAAATGTAGTTAGTACTGAAATACACTAAGCCATGTTGTAATGTTCTGTCTTGCTTTTGCCACTGAGTTAGCTTTACTTTGGTACAGGGCATGTCAGCTATTGTGTATATATTACAGACTTGTTAGGAAGGGAACCTTAGAAGGCAAGTCATCCTTAATCTCAAACTATAATTATGGGTGCATAGTGTACATAGACAGTCGTCTTCTGCAAGTGGTTCAGTCAAGCCCTCTGCTCACCCAAAGCCCTGTGGACCCTGGAAGGGTTGTGCATTATTGATGCCCTTGTTGGTCAGTCTGTTGTACCAGAACGACTGGGGTTTTTATTTGCAGTTTTGCAATAAATGTATAGTAATGCTTTTCAAGCCCAGTAAGGAATTAGATGGATAGTGCAAGATTGCGTAAGAATTATACCCTTTCCCTTAGTTCTGTTTAACTCCAGTAAAATTTCCAGCCTCTCTTAGTATTCCTAACTAGTTATACATTAGCAAGGATGTGTATAATGTTGCCAGTATCTTCTGCTCCACTTTTATGTACAGATAGTGTTGTATAGCGGGTACTACAGGAAAGTAAAAGTACAAAGGTCAGACTTTACAATTAGCTTATCTAAATAGCATTTGCTTATGTTAAGAGCAAAACCAGCTTCCCTTTGAAGATGACACAGGTTCCTGTTCTATGGAACAAAACCTCCCCAAAGACTCCCAAAAGAGAATTCAAAGCTGTTAACTGGTTATGTTTACACATATTTTAAAAGCTGTGTTTTAAATTGGGGAAGGAGTTGATATAATTCTGTTTCTTGACTTGAATGAATGATGAATGGATTGATATCAAAGTGGGGGGGTCTTGCTTTTTTTCAAAAGCGACAGAATGAATAGCACTACAGAAAACAAAATGGGAGATCGTTTGGTCAATGCATTGTTCTGATATAAATTCAAAACTTCAGTGCAGTTTTCCATTCTTTACCTCTTCTTGCCTTCTTGGTGTTATGAAGGGGCTGATGATATCTGGGGTTTACTTGTGTGGCCAAAGGAAGAATAAAATCGTTGGGCTTTGAAGGCAATGGTTAGTTAGAGAAACCTGCTTTTAGCTCTGAGGTGAAAGAGCATGCTTTCTGAACTGTATATGTATGGAGGAGATGAAAGGGATTTCTTTCTCACAGACCTGTGTGGTTTACAGGTTTAAAAAAGAAAAAAAAAAAAAGGGGGGGGGGTGTGGAACTACCCCAAAATATAATAGGGTGCATGTGATATTCTGCATAGAGATATTCTCTAACTTGAAGAAATGAGTTAGTTCTGAATGGAAAAATTTAGTTTCTAATTTTATTTTCTTATTAATACTGTTACTACTAAACACTGAAAAGCAATTAAAACTAAAAAAAAACCCAACCCAACCAAAACAAACAAAAACCCCCCAACCCCTTTTAAAAAGAATATCTGTACAATTTAGGGTACATTTCTTGTCTTCCTTATTCATTTAGGTGGTAGATGAGCATATCAGTTAAAAAAAAAGGTATCAAGCATCTGTAAAAAGCTAGTGTATTAATATATATATAAATGAAAGATATGGATTAATGTCTTGGCTTTACATTTGAAGCACCCCAAAAGAAGGGGAAGGCAATGGTTGCATGTGACGTTGTAATTGGTAATTAATTTAGTAACTTATTAATTTAACTTACTAACTTTTTATTAACTTACTAGTTTTCCTGCAATAATGCTTCTGTTTTTCAGACATATTTGAAAACATTTTCTCCTTGAGAAATAAGAGCATTGATTTAACAGTTGAAATCAGTGTCAGTTTTACTATTGACTTAGAATAGACCAGAATTTCCTTCTCTGAGTTTATTAGTATATGGACAGTGCGGCGCATAGCTCAGGGCTGAGACATTTGGACTTGAGAAATGGGATGATTAGGATGGACACAATGAAACAGTATGCATTTTCCAGGGACACAAACTTGCTGTGTTCTGTGGTAACACAGCGTTAAGCACAGTGTAATCTTTAAAAGGCGCTGTATGCAATGCATGTGTACCTGAAAGAATATTCCTGGTGGGAAAGGTTAGAAATGGTAGAGCGAGGTTCTGCCTATTAAGGAATCTAGTTCTGATGGTTTCAGTTTCTGTTGAGTTTATTATAATTAGTGGATCTATTCTTCAGTGTTTAAAAAAATGGAAGGTCTTGAGTTTTACTCTATCTAGTTTGTTTGAAGGATTTGTTCTTGATTAGAAACTCATGATACAGACTTGCCTGGATTATTCTTTCTAAATGACGTTTGGAATACTGCTGCAGTTTTCATTAGTGAAGTTTTCATGAGGTGATGTATGTCTATTGTTGCTGCTTCAAGCTCCTCGGTGAGCAACAGCAGCTTGGAAAGACCTTGTTTTGCGTAGATGTACCAATGTGCAAAGAGAATCATTCTGCTCAATGTTGGCCCAATGTCACTGAAATGTCTGCCTTATAGTGTTGCCAGAGAACATCAGAACTGTACTTTGTGTATGTCAGTGGAGTCCTGTAACCACAGCTCAATGTCTATATGTGCAGTGGAGCTGGAGATCAAGAAGCAAGACTACAGGAGGGAAAAGTTAATAGCCTGTGATTTAGTATTCTGAATGCTCTCTTGGGTCAAATGGTGGAGTGTGCTGAGAAACCAGCTGTGGAACTGTAGAACATACCCAGTTGTTGAGGACAGCTTTCTAGGGCAACTGAGGTCCACTGAGTAGTCATATGAACAGTGATAATAATTAAAAAAAAAGAAAAAAAAAAAACCAAAAACTGCTTGAGATAGCTAGAGGGATTTTTTTGTCTTTTTTTTTGTTTGTTTCTTTGTTTGAGGGGGAAGCTGAAAAAGGGGTTAGGAAGGTGAGGAAGGGAAAATAAAAATATTTGAGTTGGTTTTGAGCTGTCCAAATTAATGCAGTGTTCATTCCTTGGTGTAGGGGTGGGAGGGAATTGTTTTATGCACAGGCACCAGATGTAAAGGTGGAAAAATCTATTCTTTGTTTTGTTTTGGTGTTCTTTCATGCCTCCTTTCCACATGTATATCCAGCACTTACTCTTTCAGCTTTGAGTGCACCCCACCCAGAGAGATCAGTTCTAAGAGGACCCCTCAGATCATTGAATCCACTACTTGTTACTGATGAGAACCTGCTACCAAAATGGCTGCATGCAAATATCTCTTAACTGACTTATTTTCTTCTCTTCAAGGGAAAGGTTTGGGATTTAGAGTTCTTTGTGTTTTTGCTCTGTGCCAAAAATGTTTGCAAATCGTCCTGTGTCAGTGATGTGAAGATCACTGGTCAAAATGGGTCAGCTCAACTGTGTAAGCAGAGAAGGTAACTCCATGATCATCCTTGCATTGGGCTTAATTTTTATTTATTTTTCGATTTTGTTTCTTTTAATTGCTCGCTGAACGCTGAGGTGAATCTGTTCTTGTATTGGTTGAAAGTATCCCTCTAAATAAGCCTTTTGTTTTTAGAAGTTTCCTAATCATCTGCCACCAGTCTCTGTTGGAGGCGCGTTACTAGGCTATTTGGACCTATAGGCTGAGCCAGTGTGGCTCCTTTTAAGTTCCTTTTGCTTTTTTGCTAGTTGCCCACCAAGCAGAAACTTTTATGTGATCTGATTAGACATTGCAACAAAAACGTTCACACAAAACCTTTATCATAATGTCAATGTACCATGCCAGTTCCACTGCCATTATTTCTGTGGAGAAAAGAGTTTCTTTGGAGTTAGTTATACATCAGTTATCTGTTAAAGAAGTTTTAAGATCTTGGTATCTCTATGCCCTTTCTCCAAGAGGGGGATTGAAAGAGCAAACTGCAATTTAAAACCATGACTGCCAGTAATGATATTCAAGGGGCTAGAAAAAGAGGCTTTTCTTTTTAAACAAAACAACCCTGTGGGCAGTCCCAAGCATGTAACCAATTACTTATCTTCTTGTCCATCTACCTTTTGTTGTGTGAATATTTTTCACAGTATGAATGTCTTAAGACGTACATAGATGCTTGCTGCAGATCATCAAATTGCTGTTACTTTTTTTAAAGTTTAGGAAAAAAAAAAGTAGTGATAGCAGTTGGATAATGGGGCACTACAGTTCAGTTGCTGTACAGCAACCACTGTGCAGCACAAAAGAGATGAGGCAGATATCTACAGCAATTATTTCAGCTGTAACGATAATAAACTGTTGGACAATTTAGTATGTTTCAGATGGAAATTCGGGATATTTTATAAATGTCATCTCATGAGCTCTGTGAGGTGAACACAACTGCTAGCTGCTAACCAGGAAAGGTATAAATATCTTAAACACCTGGAGAGAAATACTTGCATCTATTTATTGCACGCCCTTCTCACTTTAGCTAATGTAACGGATTTCAGTAACATATGCAGTTGACCTTATTTGCCATATAAAGATTGTATCAATAAACAAGCTTGGCTGTGCAGGGCTCCAGCCAAGGCTACTTTAGGAGTAGGTATGTTTGGGCAGAAGGAGATGGGTTTATTTCAGTCTTTCTTTGCCCTTATGGGACATTTCAAATTTTGTCAATGCTTAACGACTCTACATAGAAAGCACCTGCTTGTCTGCACTCATGAGTTTCTCTTCTCTCACCTGGCAATGTATTTCTCTTTGTGCTCAAACAATTGTTTCTTCAGATTTCTTACAACAGTTTTAATGAACAATGAAATTTTAAATAGATGGATGAGGCACTTGCCTAGTCCGTTCTGAGTTGAACCCAGATATTCACTTCAGAATGAGCCTAGGTATTCATTTTCTGTCAGATTAAAAAAAAAAAAAAATTGAACACCAGCTTCCCCATTCTATATTGTATTCAGTAAAACAGTAAATTAGTATAAATTCTTTTTTGCCTATCGAAGGTGATAAAATGCATTTAAACTTGTAGCCCACACACGTGACCTATTTCAAAGAATGGTTGAGGTTGGAAGGGACCTCTGGAGCGGTCATCTTGTCCAACTCTCCCTGCTCAAGTAGGGCGACCTAGAGCAGGTGTTGCCCAGGACCATGTCCAATCTCTCTGAGCAACCTATTCCAGTGCTCGGTCACCCTCCACACCTTCCTGATGTTCAGAAGGAGCCTCCTTTGTTTCAGTTTGTGCCCATTGCCTCTCATCCTGTCACTTGGCACTGGGAAGAGCCTGGCTCCTTCTTCTTTGNCCTTCTCACTTTAGCTAATGTAACGGATTTCAGTAACATATGCAGTTGACCTTATTTGCCATATAAAGATTGTATCAATAAACAAGCTTGGCTGTGCAGGGCTCCAGCCAAGGCTACTTTAGGAGTAGGTATGTTTGGGCAGAAGGAGATGGGTTTATTTCAGTCTTTCTTTGCCCTTATGGGACATTTCAAATTTTGTCAATGCTTAACGACTCTACATAGAAAGCACCTGCTTGTCTGCACTCATGAGTTTCTCTTCTCTCACCTGGCAATGTATTTCTCTTTGTGCTCAAACAATTGTTTCTTCAGATTTCTTACAACAGTTTTAATGAACAATGAAATTTTAAATAGATGGATGAGGCACTTGCCTAGTCCGTTCTGAGTTGAACCCAGATATTCACTTCAGAATGAGCCTAGGTATTCATTTTCTGTCAGATTAAAAAAAAAAAAAAATTGAACACCAGCTTCCCCATTCTATATTGTATTCAGTAAAACAGTAAATTAGTATAAATTCTTTTTTGCCTATCGAAGGTGATAAAATGCATTTAAACTTGTAGCCCACACACGTGACCTATTTCAAAGAATGGTTGAGGTTGGAAGGGACCTCTGGAGCGGTCATCTTGTCCAACTCTCCCTGCTCAAGTAGGGCGACCTAGAGCAGGTGTTGCCCAGGACCATGTCCAATCTCTCTGAGCAACCTATTCCAGTGCTCGGTCACCCTCCACACCTTCCTGATGTTCAGAAGGAGCCTCCTTTGTTTCAGTTTGTGCCCATTGCCTCTCATCCTGTCACTTGGCACTGGGAAGAGCCTGGCTCCTTCTTCTTTGCACCTTCCCTTCAGGTATTTATATACATTAATAAGATCCACCTTGTGCCTTCTCTTCTCTAGGCTGAACAGTCCCAGCTCTCTCAGCCTTTCCTCGTAGGAGAGGCGCTCCAGTCATCTTAGTGGCATTTCACTGGACTCTCTCCAATATGTCCATCTCTCTCTCTCATGCTGAAGAGCCCAGTGGACACAACACTGCAGGTGTGGCCTTGCAAGTGATGAGCAGAGGGGAAGGACCACCTCCCTCCACCTGCTGGCAACACTCTTCCTAACGCAGCCCAGGATGCCATTGGCCGCCTTTGCACCAAGAGCACATTGCTGGCTCATGTTCAACCGGGTTTCCACCAGGACCCCTAGGTCCTTTTCTGTCAAGCTGCTTTCCAGCTGAGTGGCCACCTGTACATAACTGGTGTATGGGGTTGTTCCTCCCCAGGTGCAGGACTTGGCACTTCTGCTTATTGCAGTTCCTGAGGTTTCTGTCAGCCCGTTTCTCCAGCCTGTCAAGGTCCCTGTTTAATGAGAAGCTAAGATTTACCATCACAGTCAATATTTTCCCTCCATGTCTCTGATATTTTTTTTTTCATGGAAAGGCAGGTCATTGACATCTTTCATGCTGAATGGGTTCAGGGTTTAGTGCAAAATTTCTGTCCTGAGTAATATTTCTAGGCTCTCAGCAACCTGATCTAGTTGAAGATGTCCTGCTCATTATAGGGGGGTTGGACTAGATGACCTTTAAAGGTCCCTTCCAACCCAAACCATTCTATGATTCTAAATAAGGTTTATTTTACTGCAAACAAGGATTTTTTTTTTTTTAAATCATTATATTTTCCTTGGTAGAAAATAAAGTGAAAAAACATTAGTCAAAGCATAATTTAATAATTCTTTTATAGTCTGGAAAACGGAAATGCACACAGAATCTGGAAAACAAGGCATGACATGATCTCAAAACATTTTTAGTATTAAATACAGAAGGGAAGCAGAAGGTGACAAATATTGGTAAGCACACACTGGACATCTTTGAGGCTATATGCTATTAATTTTGATACACCCCCGCCATGTGGAAGAGGGGTGGGCAAACAGGGACAGTGTTATGCAAGGTGGACTTAACCTAAAGCAGTTTTCTTAGCAACTTTCATATAAGTTCAAAAAACTAGTGCTCCTCTTTTCTCCTCTCCCTTCTATTTTACCACAAACCAGGGAGGATATTGTCACAAAAGTGACTTTAATAAGAACATTTCTTAATAAAGATTAATCTGTCTTTTTTTTTTTTTTTTTAACAGTAACGCCCAAATTTGGGTAATTTTTAGGTACTTATGCATCCATAGGCAGATGTTTGCATTCGTCTGCTGGAGTACTTTCTGTCCAGTGTTTTGTTTCATATTTTCATCCTTAAACTATATCACAGCCTTGCTTATAAAGGACAGTAAATCTCTATAAATCCTGACAATAAATCTTTCATGGTTTAAGAAGTTCGTAAGCCCTAGTGACTCCTTAATGCTGGATTCTTTGTCTTAAATGGAATGTTTTAATGGATTTTTAATACATGTATAAACATACAAATTAATATTACATGATGCAGAGATGTGAAATCTTATTAGGAACAAATTCTAAAGGGATTGTGCATCACAAAATGAAAAATTAAAGAAAAATAAATCCACTGCTATTAATGGAAGAGTGGCTGTGCTATGTGCAGTATTTCCTGCTTCTCCACATTAAATGTATCCATTTAAGGTATTTCTAAGTGCCTCATCACCGTATTAAAATGCCAAACTTTTTCCTAATGTTTGTCATGAAATATATGTGATAGGAATATTAATTCACATTAAAGTTTTTATTCCAAAAAAAATATTATCCTTAGGAGTTCCTTTATGTTCTTTTCATATGTTTTATTCTATCTTGTCAAGTTCTATGTTTGCCTGTAATTTACCTTCCCAATGTTAAGAAAGAAGTTCTTAGTGCAGATACAAAATAAAACTCTTACCAAAAAAAAAAAAAATTGAAGTCTGTTAATCTAAAAGGTTTTTATGAGAGTGACATTTGTGTGCACAACACGCAGGTCAGTGCACCTGATATTCAGTACAGGTATGTAACAGCATGCAATATTCAGCACTCTGCAGGGATGTTGAAAATTGGCAAGGTATTTCAATGCTAAATTTAGACTCGGAAAACTCAGCCAAACCAGAGTAGCTTAAGTTGTTAAGCGTTAATCAAGTGTCTCCGTAGTGACAGGTCAGTACCATAGGTGCTAATTCATGGGGAAAAATTAGATATTGTTTCATGGGAGGGAAAAATACATGGTTTTGAGGCAAGATAGACAAAACTCCTTTGCATCACAAACCTTTTCCTTGGTAAGTGGAGATAGTAAAATAGAAAATCTGAGGAACATTGGAATGTGAAAGTGAATTATAGTATTTAAGTGCTTGGCTGGCTGATACAATGGAAGAACTCCATAAACTAAGCATTGATTACATGAAACAGTGCTGAAAATTTTGCTGCCCTTGGAGGGTTCAGAAAAACAGATGAGGGAGAACCCCATACACCCACTCTATAAACACGAAGTGGGAAAACCCCGTACATCCACTCTATAAACTTGAATGCTCATACCCATAGATATATGAAAGTAGTGTTCACTTCTCCAAAGCTCTGGATAATCTCAAAAAGAATAACCTGAAACATCACATCAATATTTTAGGAATAAAATTAGTCTGGTGTGTCTAAAAACTACTTTTTGTCATTCTGTGTGGTACTGAATGTTAGTGTACATGCCATAACCAGTTATAATTTCCTGCAGACTTCATGGTCAAACATCTCCATTCAGTTGTCTTCTGTATGGTTCTTCTACTAGCAGACATACCTGGAGAAGGGAGGCCTTGCTTTTCTTTTTCTTTCCACTGTTGCTACTGGTCTTGGACTTCATTCTTCCGAAGTTTTCACTCATGGTATGGGTGGGCTATCACTGATCTCTCTGATCTGATTTGTTGCTAACCTCAGGTCAGTTTGTGCCAGCATCTGTAACTGTCAGTGTATAAGAATACAAATTTGGATGTGAAATTGTTATGACTGAATCTACACAGCTGATTCCAGTTGACCACATTGATGTATTCCCTGTTCATATATTTCTAGGTCTATGAAATGTACACCTATTAAAAAAAAAAAAAAAAAAGTGCTGTGATCTACTACAAACTGATTAGTAATGCTATCTTTGGGGAAAATTATCCGTTTTAGAGCAAATGTATTATTTAATGGGAAAGAGTAAGTGAAATAGGATGAATTAATCTGCTTGATGAAGACAGTGTATCCTCTAATGGTGTCAAAGAATGATGTTCTTGATAGACAACTCATTAGTGACAAGTGCCCGCTGAAGAATTTGCATTTGAGACTGTTACTTGATGAAAAAACTTTTTTAATAAGGAAAAGGTTTTCCTTTTGTCAGGTTTTTTGGTTTCATTTCAATGGACACTCAAAACTCTCATTTCATAATTTATTGGTGTTTTATTGTCTTATTTCCTCTATAAATCCTTAGTGAAGTTACAGTTCTGCACGATGCTAACAGCAGCTCAGTCAGCAGGGATATATAGTCTGCGATGGGAGAGGAAACTATGTCCTTATGTAACGTGGGAACAAGTAGCTTATGGCTATTACTCTTTCATAGCAACCTGTTGTTTAAGTTTACAGAAAAAAGTATCAAGTCAGATGAGTTGAAGTGAACCAGGTATTTAAATTTTGAAATGTAAAAACATAGAAGTTGAATGAACCTGCACTAAGAGGAAAGACTGAAGGAGTTAGGTTTTTTGTCCCTGGAGAGGAGAAGGCTTGGGAGGACCCCATCATAGTTTTCCAGTACTTAAAAGGCAGATACAAAGATGATGGAGGCTCTCTCTTCACAAGGAGTTACATGGAGAAGACAAGGGGCAACGGGTACAAGTTGCACTGTGAGAGGTTTTATCTCAATATAAGCAAGAAGTTTTTTACAGTAAAAACAGTCATTCACTGGAACAGCCTACTCAGGGACGTGCTACAGTCCCCATTGCTGGAGGTTTTCAAGGTGCAGATGGACAGGGTGCTACATAATCTCATCTATGTTCCCTTTCCCACGGAAGGTTGGACCAGATGATCTTTCCAGGTCCCTTCCAACCTAGGCTGCTCTATAATAAATAAGAGACAAAAAAGGGGGTTTAAGAAAACTGATTCCCAAAGTAGACTGCTTTTTGGTGTGTGTGTGTGGGAGGGGCAGTTTTCTTATACAAAAAAATAGTGGGATAGAAGTAAAGCAGCTTATTATGTCTTAAAATGTTTGGGAAATTGTCGGTCTATTCATTACACTCTGTGTAATGACCTGGAAATTTTTGATTTTAAGAGGAATTGCAGCAGCCAAAAATAGAGCCTGGAAAAGGAAAAAAACTTAAATTTTATGAGGAAAAGCAAATATGAGAATGAGAGGAAAAACTTGTCAAAATTCTATTTAAGTAGGAAAAAGCATGAAATGCCGTTTAATTTTTAAATTGTTTTCCTTGTCTTTCCTGTTAAAGCAAAAGACAATGAGCAAAGTGGGAATTAATGTAAACCAATGAATTTTATATTGGTGTATATAGTTCATTATCATAGAAATTTCAGTCAGAAAGTAACCTTTAAGTGTTGTGGGTTTGTATATAAGACACTCTAACATGTTCTCAGTGAAAACCTTTTGATAACTGCACTTCTTATATGTATGTTCCCACAGGACCCTGAAATAAAGCTTATGGGAGTATTGTAAAAAGTAGTAACCCTGTCAGTACAATTTATGGACCGTCTACTTTTTTCTGATCCACACATGGAGAAGGAGTTTTATTGTAGGGGCGGGAAACCAAACAAATCCAATCAAACAAAAAACCTGTGATCCTTAAAAATGTGTATCTTATGGCACACAAAAGTAGTAGGTACTCACTCAGGTGTCTGATTGCATATACCTTAAATATAAGGGTTTTCTCACAGTCTGTCTGCACTCTTATGTGGTACAACTCCATGCCCTTAGTTTGTTTTCACCACTGGGTTTTCCCATCAAACTGAAACCCATTTATAGTCCATAAATAACAGTAGAAGGGCTGGTGTATGATCTTTATACAAACTTTATTTCTGGGCCCAGTGGGGATACATACAACAAGAAGAAAATACAGCTATTAAATGTTTTTATTCAAGACACAGTTATGCCAGCTTTTAAATTTGTCTCTCAAGGAAAAAAAAGCCTCTTAAAGGTCATTTACTGACTGAAAATTGTATGACGGTAAGTACAATCCTTAATGCATATTTTTTCCTCTTAGGCTCAGTTGAGTTCTAAGCAATTTTCTCTCTCTGCTGTGTAACACAGAATACAGTACAAGTATGTCACAAATATGTATATTAATCCAAAATATGTCTGGGCTTGTTCTTAGTGCTAGACCAAATACTTCAAATAATTGATATAGCATTTACATGTAAAGTCCTAGAACAAGAACCTTCAGATTTCAAAGTCAAACAGTAAAGTTAGAAAAAGGTCACAATTAAAGTAGCCATTCAGTTTTCTTGTGGTGTCTTTTTTTGTGTATGCATTGCTGTGGTCATTAATTACATAATCATTTACTGTAAATCTTTCTATGAAACCTTAGCATTCATCACCGCACAAGGGAGAAAGCATTTGCTAAATGGGGAACTGCTAAATTATTCTTCATTATGTTCATCATTAAGTAGTAGCTATATGCTGTACTTTTTACACACCATTGAAATGCTGCACTTCATACAGAATTATTAATTTCCCTCATGGGGTTTCTTTGGCATTTACCACCACAATCTGAAGGATTCATTATGTTTTATGAAATTAGCTTAATAATAGTTTGTTAGGTAAAGTAACTGCTTTGCCTTCACCTTGCAAAAGTGAGCTTAGGCACAGAGAGGGTATGGGCCAAATAAGACAGCTATTCTTTTGTGTTGTAATTTGAGGTGCCCATTATTTTCTTTTAAGGTGTAATTTCATATTTTTCCTTATTTCTGTAATGAATAAGACAGGCACTGGAGAGAAAAGAAGCTGTGTCATGCTACATAGAGTTCTCTAAGCATTATCCATCTTAAGCTTTGAAGAAAATGGAGGCTGTGCTAAAATTAGGATGTAATTAGGTAATTAAAGGCTGTGTTATGATATGTATTTATACAGGGTTTGAATTTCAACAGCGTGACCTTCCCTAGATATTGATATTTCCTAATTTCTGAACACTTGTGTTGAACCTTACTTTCTGTAACTGACTTAAAGTAAAATTTCCTTGGTTTTAACATATGAGTACCTATTAACCACTTCCTTATTTGGGTAATCAGTAAGACTGGTTTCTCTAGCTCCTTAGCAGAAGATGTACCACCTGGCATAGTAGAGTACACAAGGTTTTATGACTGTGAGCATTGACTGCCAGAACCTGTTTGCTGGGCATCAGGGGAGGGTTGTCTCCAAAGACTTCTAGCTCCCCCCTTTACAGCTTTTCTCTTCTCTGTTCTTCTCATGCGCCACTTTAGCCTCTCGGGTCCTTTCTTTCTACTTTCCACCCTGGACTGTGCCTCTCTTTTTTTTTTTCCTTCTGCATTTATTGCATTGCATTCCAGAAACTCATAGCATCCTCTTGTACAGCAGTAACAAAGAGAACCGATAAGACAGACTTCCTACCTATGGGCCCATAAGAAAAGATGCTTCTCATAAAGATAGCTGTGAAACTAATTCTTGCTCGTGTCCAGTTACATGCCCACTAAAGACAAAGGCTGTTGTAGCATAAGTGCCCAGCTGTACAGTGTTTTGTAGTGTCTTTGTGACTTTGGACAAATTTGAATTGATTTTAGCAGTGTCTGCAAAGAGTGTGTTACTGATACAGGGAGAATCTTTGCACTAGTTTAAAAGAACCTACTACATGAAAAGATGCCCCTGAGAAAACGTTCGCTCCCTCCTTATGAAATAATGGTGATAATCTAAGAACAAATGAAATCCATAACAACTGCCATATTATATGGTCACACCACAGGCACATGTTGTCCTCTATCCTTTTTCTGATGGTACAGGAGCAGCTGCCAAGTGAAGAATATAGGACCAAGGAAGGCAGAGAGTGATAGTTTCCCAGCATACTCTCCCTGATTCCAGCAATGCTGTAGAGATGCTTAGACATGAATTTAGAGATGGGATTATGGTTGTGATAGTTCTTGGCAGCTTTTGTCATGAGTTTATTTAAGCAGTGTGTATTTGTCCCTACCCCATAACACTTAGTTTTAAAATTTCAGTGCAAATTTCATTACTAGGAATTTGATTCGGAAAACATTTACCATGAAAAGAGCTAGCTTCTTTCACCTGTAAAATGAGAAGCAATGCTTATAAAGCTAATACGTTTGCATTATTTTACAACATGTATTTATTCACAAGAGACCATCGTAAACTTTCTATTTACTGAATTTATCTGAAATTAAGTTTGCTAGATGTTATAAATAGTTGACATTTTTTACTACAGGCATGCTGGGCAACTTATTTTGCAAAATGTTTTAATAGGTACATAGGTAAATGAGAACATATTTAAGCGGTCATTGGTAAATCTGGCACTATGGCTGCTGAGGTCTGAGAGAGTATTGTTCTGGCATTTCATGTTGCTTTTAGTTACACTGATGAAGTATTAAAATAAAAAAAAAAAAATAAAAAAAACACCTCCAAGATTGACACAAGATTGTTGTTCCTGGGCTAGCAAGGAGGGAGCAGACAAATGTCAGGAGAAATTACTATAAATATTGTCTACTAGAAAGGATGTAATAACTGTCCTTGAGTGAGGTTAATGGCTTTTTCTTTTGGATTTAAATTGCTTGCTTTTCAACTTGAGCCATGTTAAGAATTGTGATGGGCATACTGTAGAAAAAGACGTTCACATTATAGTGGAATTTTGTAAATAACATTTATGCTAAATCCATATTTTTCTGACATACAGAACTATGAATGCTATAGTTTTAAAAAGTGAAAATCACTTATACCAATACCTTTAAGTATTTAGGGCTAAGTCACTATCTTTGGGTGACTATACGCTGTTTCCTGTCTGGTCAAAAATTGGAGAGTGGGAATCTGAATAAATCCATTTATTCTGGTTATTATTATTTTATTTTTGAGAATATACTCACACTTTCTGGTCAGGTTCCAGTGTCAGACGAAATAATGTAACCTGTAATATTTATTTTACTTGAGGGTGCTTGTGGTGGGCTTTTTTTTTGTTTGGTTGGTTTGGTTTTGAGGGTTTTTTGATGTTGACAAAGGAGTTAATCAGAGAAACTCATTGTCTCAGGGGCTTTCACTCTTGTCCCAAGTAGCACATACTTTGTCCTTCCCTTAGTCCGATATGTTCAGGTATTGACATCCCTGGAGACAAACCCTGGGTGGTGTCTGAGGATTTATTGGAGGAGAAGGAGAGATGATGTGTTAAAGGAGGCAGTATGATGAGACATAGTTGATGTCTACTGTCACCAGACCTGAACTAACAGCTTCACATGCAAGCTTAGATACTTGGATGAATCTGTAGGGAACATGCTTTCTTTCTCAAATCATCTAGTCTCATTCTCTTTGAAAATGTTTTTGATAAGTGATAAAATCTATTATGAAGTGGCAGATAACTTAATAGAATACTTGCAGCTGAGAAAATTTGATACTAACATAAGTACAGACTAAAACCTTTCTGGAGGGCAGGGGGAAGGAATTTGCTACCATGATGATAGTCCGTGGAATGGCTTTGATTCATAAGAAATCATAGAATCATAGAATGTCTTGAGATAAGTTTAATCACCGAAATAAATTCACATACTCCACCCACCTTTTTTTGCAGAAGTATTGGCCTTAACATGTGAGTATTTTCTTCAATTATAATACACCTTGCAGTTAACAGACAATGAAAAAAATCTTGATTATCTTTCAAGAGTGCATCCAAAGTCCATTGAACTCATGTACTTTAATGGATACTGAGAGCTCATAACTTGCACTGTATTTTAATTCCTAATGAATTTTTTTACTATAGGTACATTTTCAACCTAAGCAGTGACAATTATTTGAGACAGACTTGAAAACTAGCTCTGAAGGTCACTGAAAATGTTCAAGGAACTTTAAAAATATTTTCAGTTGATACTGAAAACTGAATACTTTCAATGAAAAAATGAAAAATCATTTTTATTTTTGAGACTTGTTGGGAAAGAGCCATCTTTAGAGGGGGGCTAACATCTATTTTCTCTAGGGTAGTAAACAGTGATATAGAATCATAGAATGCTTTGGGTTGGAAGGAACCTTTAGAGGTCATCTAGTCCAACCCCCCTGCAGTGAGCAGGGACATCATCAACTAGATCAGGTTGCTCAGAGCCCCGTCCAACCTGACCTTGAATGTTTCCAGGGATGGGGCCTCCACTACCTCTCTGGGCAACCTGTTCCAGTGCTTCACCACCCTCATTGTAAAAAATTTTTTCCTTATATCTAGCCTAAATCTCCCCTCCTTTAGTTTAAAACCGTTACCCCTTGTCCTGTCACAACAGGCTTTGCTAAAAAGACTGTCCCCATCTTTCCTATAGGCCCCCTTTAAGTACTGAAAGGCCGCAATAAGGTTTCCCCACAGCCTTCTCTTCTCCAGGCTGAACAGCCCCAACTCTCTCAGCCTGTCCTCGTAGGAGAGGTGCTCCAGCCCTCGGATCATTTTTGTGGCCCTCTTCTGGACCCGCTCCAACAGCTCCATGTCCTTCTTGTGCTGAGGGCTCCAGAGCTGGACGCAGTACTCCAGGTGGGGTCTCACCAGAGCCGAGTAGAGGGGCAGAATCACCTCCCTCGACCTGCTGGCCACGCTTCTTTTGATGCAGCCCAGGATACGGTTGGCCTTCTGGGCTGCAAGCGCACACTGCTGGCTCATGTCCAGCTTTTCATCCATCAGTACCCCCAAGTCCTTCTCTGCAGGGCTGCTCTCAATCCCCTCATCTCCCAGCCTGTGTTGATATCGGGGGTTGCCCCGACCCAGGTGCAGGACCTTGCACTTGGCCTTGTTGAACCTCATGATGTTTGCACAGGCCCACCTCTCCAGCCTGTCCAGGTCCTTTTGGATGACATCCTGTCCCTCAGGCGTGTCAACTGCCCCACTCAGCTTGGTGTCATCTGCAAACTTGCTGAGGGTGCACTCGATCTCACTGTCTGTGTCATTGATGATAATATTAAACAGCACTGGTCCCAGTACGGACCCCTGAGGAACACCACTTGTTACCAGTCTCCATTTGGACATCGAGCCGTTGACCACTACCCTCTGTTTGCGACCATCCAACCAGTTCCTTATCCACCGAACAGTCCACCCATCAATTTATATTAATATCCATTAATATAAATCTTAAAAGAAGGAAAAATGTCTGTTACATTACCTAAATCCTTTTCTAGGGATAAGAAATATTCTTAGCCTGCAAAAACTTCATGCAGCAACATGCAGAGATTGAAAGCCCATTCTCACTCAGATCTGAGATTGAGTTGTAGCTCTCAGGTGGCGCAAAGCAGTCACCTGAAGGAATGTGAGCAGAAGGGGGGGGACAGAGCTTGCTCCCTTACCTGAGCCTCAACAGCCCGTGGCACGCAGCCTGTGTTGGGGTGGCACGGGCAAGCTCTGGTCTCGACCATTTTGGAGGTGGTAAGTGATGGCTTCTAGTATAGGCTGCACGTCCTCTCAGCACACTTGGGGTTTTTTTGGTGCAAAATACTTCCAAATGGGTTAGCTGGAATGGAAGAAGAGGGTTCATGGTATCAGATGGGTGTTATGGGAGCCTTACTTGTCTTTTGCCACCTCTCAGCTGATGCACAGTACTGCTCCATGGAGTGGCTTGTCCGCAGCATTGTATCAGCCAAGCCAAGGCTGGCCCAGACAGCATGGTGTGAACCCTGCGGTTGCTTAACCACTAAACCCTCTGCTCAGGAACATAGTCATTTGTGTGCTACAGCTGTACTCTGAATTTACACCAACATGCTCTTCTCCAAGTCTCCTTGCAGAATCTAAGCAGAATAAATATATATTTTTAACCATCTGTTCCAATTTCCGGTTGGGGCCTCCTGAGACAGTATGAAGTACGGTTTGTGTGTGTGCTTTCTGAGCCATGCCTTAAATACTCTGAGGCTCAGTTTTTGTTACTTGCAGAGGCGTTTACTTTTAAAGCTTGATGAGTCTGTGGGTTTTCTGGATGTCTGTTTAATTGGATAGGCCTTGGGAAATCTTGTTCAAAAAGAAAAAGTTCTGCCAGGGAAGAAAAATACAGTGAATATCCTGAGGATAGGTAGATAGGAGAAATGGGGAAATGTTGGGAAGTGTGACAATGGAAGAAAATTTTGGAGGGGAAAAAAAACAACCAACCAACCAACCAACAAAACCCCAAACAAACTCACAACCCAGAAAAAGCCTGTGAGAAGGAGAGAAAGGGAAAGGAAAGATTCAAGCTGTTCATGAAACAAACTTTACTGTACTTTGTTCACATGATTGGAATAAGAGAGCTCAGTGTGGCAGTTGCATGAAGATTCGGAATATCTTCTGCTGTAACTTGTTTCAGCTTTCATCCAGCTTTATGAATGTGCTGCAAAAGCTAACAAATCCATGTCTAGGTTTCTTTAGGATAGCTTAATAAACTCAAATGAATACATAAGTGTAGCAACATGTAACAGTTATACCTCTTTCTGTGTTTGAGGAAACTGGTGATATTTCATGACCTTCCGTCTACTATTCGCTGCTTTCTTTCTTTAAAAATATAATTTTATTTAATTTTGAAATATGACAGAATGGGCAATGACTTAGACATCTGATTCTCTAGACTCAATTGTATTCAGAATGAAGGACCAACATAAATTTTGCTGGGTGCTCTGTCTCATGGTGGTGTAATCCTACCAGTGCTCAAGTTTCAGCAGCCCAGGCAGGTTTCATTCCACTCATTGTGCTTTCCCTGCCCAGTAGCCCACAGTGCCTTCTGCCCAGGTCACTGTCCTCTCTGCTAAAACCTGTTTTCATATCTTCTATTATACTTGCATCTTTTGTTACTAAAACACTTCTGTANCCCCCCCCCCCCCCCCGCCCCAGGACAGTGGTTATGTGATTGCCTGTTATTTACAGCTTGCATACACCAAATACCAGCAACAAGGATGAACCTCGTTTTCTCGTTACTTGCTGTACATTAGTGGGCAAGCAAATGTGCTTAATTGTGTTTTTATCTGAGCTAATAGAAGCTATGCCAGGTTGTTAGACATGGAAGACTGCTTAATACCAATTTTGTCCCCACCAGGGGTCTCTAAAGGCCCTGTTGCCTGGATACGCTGAGCCCAGGGTACCTCAGAGGGCACTGGCAGGGTCTGGATGTTTGCAGGGGAACTCTCTGCATCTTTAATTGCTCAGAGAAGTTGGTGATACTCTGTGTTTCCTTTTTCATCAGTGCTTTAGGAGATAAGGAGAAGGGTGGCTTTTAATTTTTTTCTTTTTTTAAGTATCTTTTCCCTCCTTTCTCCCTTATTCTTTCATATCTGTGATGCAGTTGGCACTGTTCTGGCATTTTACAGATACTATTTTAGGATTGATTAATTTATTTCTTCTGTTTAATGTATGCAGTGTATCAAATTAACATGCATCCTATTAAAATCCCTTAAAGTGAAATTGTTTTACTTTATCTTTGAATTTTATTTGATATGCCAAACACATTTTAAAAAAATGCATGAATCTGAATGAATTCTTCCCCCTTGACCAAGTCTGATTTCTTGCTGAAATTTGAATACTGTGTACTAGAGCTGTCCACAGATTCTTTTGACAGCTTGAGTACATTTCCAGATGGTGTGTAATCACCATTCCTTTTTAAATCTGTTTTTATAATGGTGATAATTAAGAATTATTTTCTAGGACTGAATAGTCTGTGCACCCAAATTCAAAATGGTCAAGAAAGTAGTTGGCGACAAAGGGCTGAGCTAAAATTTATTTTAGTGTGATAGGATCATGATTACACCCTAATTTTAAATGAAATGGTTTTGTGCTAATTGTTGCATGTGGGAAAAAAAAGGCTCAGCTTTGGATGTTTTCTATGACACAGGCAAGGGGCAGAGGTAACATTTTTCTGGTTTGGTAGATTCTTGATCAGATCAAGCTTACTACCTGTGAAATATTACTTTCAAGAGTAAAAACTCTTTATATATACAGCGTATACTACTATACATGCAAAAGTGTTTAAAATAACTAAGATTAATAGTCAGATTCTTCTGAAAATGAAATACATGAATATAGGCTGAATCCATATGCAAGACGAGTGACTGAACTTTGTTTTTCTCATGCTAAGTATTTATGCCAAACATCATATTTATTCCGAATCACAGTTATTAGTTATAGAGCTGTAATTAGCCATTGTATTTAATTGCACACCATTATTTCCATGTACTTACCTAATTAAAGTAGTTAACTTGTATGCATAAAACTGTAATGAGAAAATACTATACTGTGGCATGGCTGTCTGTTCTTGTCTGAAATCACTGCCGTTGTTGAGTTCTAGCACCAAGCCTTCTGCGCAGTAACTTATATCCTGATTGTTGAAGAAACTTCAGTAATTTAAAATGCTTCACTTCAGTCCTAACTTCAGTCCTAGATAGTGCTGGGGTTGTGGCAGGAGGAGGGAGATGACTTAAAAACATCTAGTAGTTTAATTATTCCAACAGGATTAATTCCTTTAATCCAAAAACTGGTAATTTAACAGGTGGACTTCTGTCCTTTGGTATAGTGTATTCCCAGCGACCCTTGTAATCTTTGTAGTTTTCAAGGTTGTTCAGTTGTGGCATGATTTCTTCTGCTTTTCATAAAATTTATAAAATCTCATTGGTTGATAATTGCTTTCTAAGTATTTGGCTTAAGAATTATCCACTTAAAATGGGTTGGATACATTGTAATATATCATGCTGTTTCTGTTCTCTGATTAGACAAACATACAGGTAATATTGATGCATTTAATCTCCTGGTCAAACTGTAATTGCTTCTGCGGTGTTCAAATTGCCCAATAAACCCAGGGAAAAATCCAGTAAAATTCAGTCATGCAAAACCAAACATGATCAAAATGTAGCTCAGCTGAAGCAAGTGCCTTAAGAAATTGAAGGAAAAAGTAATGGTTTTTGCTCTTTTGGTACTGATCATTTAGCTCTAGTCATAGCTCTGGTGTCAAAGAAGCATATTTGTAATTTGTATATCCACTTTTGAATACTTAATTAAGAAATATATGCATTAGCAATATGTACAGCCCATTTCCTGGAAATGGCATGAGTTGCCATAGGCCTACTTTGCTAGTGCTGCAAAAGAAATATATTTGATAACTTTACTGGGAAATGGTTCATACATTGATCTGTTATACATACACTACTGATCTTTGAGAAGCCTTAATGGTATTAAAGGGAAACACATTCATTATTTATAAGACTGAAAAATTTCACATCCTACACTGGAAGAGGAGGGAGGACCTGAGTTGTTTTAAAAAAAGTCTAAACCTGGATTGAGTGAAACTCTTAATGGAGAGTCTCTAGAGCGCAAGGGATGAGCATAACTGGTTTGGGTGCCCAGGTTTTGGAATAATTTTACTAATGATATCCTCTGCACAATTAGAAAATTAGTAGGAGCCAACAAAGAGTGCTAAGTTAACAAAAGTATTTGAGGCAGTAATGTTGTTCACTAAGTGCACTCATTTTCTTTCGCTAAATTGGAGTCATGTGCTTTGCCAATATATGTTCACAGTTACGGCAGTTTCTGCAGTATGATTGCAAATGGAATTGGCGGATTCCATGCAAATGGAATGCCTACAAACATGTTTATTTCAGGCTGAATTATGGGAGAGATGTGAGAGGAGGAGGAAGGAGAAAATGAGTAGAAAGGGGTAGAAAGCATATGCATTATCTTCAGCATGGGGTTTCTAGAAATAGTCTGTCTGCTGTTAATACTTAAAAAAAATCTGCTACAATTTAAACAGTTATTAAAGCTGGTAAATCTTAAAACAAGCTAAGAAAACTTATTGTGAACTAAACAGTGCTTTTGGCATAATTAATATAAATCTATCCCAAACTTACTTTTCAGATACTTTTATCTTTTTGTAGAATTTATCTGGTGAAAACTATTTTGTTCGCTTTCATAGTTCTTTGTTGGAGAGTTTCTAGCCTTCTGTTCACTAGACTTTAATCCCCTGTGAAAGGCAAGAACATGGTGTAGAAAAGACAAACAAATAGGAGCAAACAGTCTGCAGCATGCCTGAAATCTGTACATAAGAAAATAATCCCATTTGTCTGCTTAAATAAATATAATTCCAGTGTAGCCTTGGAATCTACAATGCTTTTATCAGTTAACACCAAGTGTTACACTTAACATAATGGCAGTTGAAGTATGAAAAAGGACCTCTTCTAGTATGAAGAAGAGGCTAACTTCTGTGTCTCAAATTTCCTTTTACATAAGTTCTGGATGAGTATGCTTTCTGCTTTAAGGAAAATTAACAGTTCCAGACATGTTTGCTTTGATGCACTAGAATACAAGATGCACCAAAACTGTATTTTTAAGGGAGCACAAATATTAAATGAAATTACCTATCAAAACTATACTGAGCTGTTAAGTCTTGGACTTTGTAAACATCAACATTGAAATTGCTTGAGCAAGCATAATTTATTCCATTGATGGCTGTGTGTACAGAATAACATAATCCGTAAATTACAGTATCATCCAGTCTTTTTACTCTTTTTCTAACTCAGTATAATATTCTAAACTATGTCTAAAAATTAGTGTGTTTATAAAGTGTTTTGTTTTCCCAGAAACAGATCCATCCATTCAGGAGTGGATGACCTGAGCCTTGATTATTAGTAAGTTGCACTCATAAAGCACAAAGTAGTCTTGAACTCTGAAGCACTTTGCAACTGGAACTATCACGAAGAGATTTCTCTTCTGACATTCAGTTCCATTTTTTTATCATCTTGACCTTGAGCTTTTCAGATTAAGTGTGTCTGGTGAAAGGTATGGACTCCTTGATTTCGTCCTTTCCCCAGGAAGGAGAGAAATTATTTATTACATTTTTTTGATATGTGAACATGTTTTCATTGTCATGCTTGGTGTACGTTACAGTGCCTCCAATCCACCGATGATATTTTCTTACATTAATAAGCAAATATTGATGATTTGGATGTTCTTAATAAGGGCAAATGGTGTTTATTTCTCTTTTTCAAGCTGTGGATAGAAGGTATATGTTGAAATTATATTAAATATGTATTGTACATAGACATGGACTGTTTTGGATAATCAATTAAAAGGCATGGGGAAAAATGGTGTCATTTATAATTACATCTGAGATGGAAGATATTTGTAAATAATGAATGATACAGGAATATTGACAGTGGTCAGCTTTATTTCTGAATACTAGCACTCTGAAGGTTAATTTTCAAGTATTTACTACTCCTTTAAAGAGGATAAGATAATATGCTTTCAAAATAAGCTATTGAACATAAAAAAGAAAACAGCAAAGAAATCTTTGCATTGAAATCTTGAGAAATGTATAAATTTGTGCACAATCCTTATCTGATAATCTATAGTGATTCACAGTACAAGTAGCTTGCTTAGCGTTCAAAACTGAATAGAATTTCAGGCCTTTATTAAAAACAAAATGCCTGCTATATCCTCTAGTTGCCAAACTGGTATAACAACTCACACAATTCAGCGTATTTTGTGTTGAAACTGAATCACTAAAATCGAGTCCTGAATAAATTAGTCTGCCTAATCTTGTCTCTGCTTTAGCTGTATGTATGAACTATGACTGGTATGTTCAAAAAAAACCCCAAACACATTGTCATCTAGATGTTCAGGCCCTGATCCTGAAAAGACCTAGGAATGTGCTTAATTTTAGCAACGTGAGGGTCCCAATGGCCCTTTAGTTGTCTAATGAAGTGCTCAAAATCAAGCAAGCATGCGTAATAATATTTGCTACAAACTGGGCATAAGGAAGTCATAAAGATGGCAGTCATGTCCAAGAGAGTTAAGCATCTTTTCAAATTGCTATACCAGAAGGGGTAAATTTAGCAGAAAATAAATTACAGTCATGATTAGGGAATGGCTGCAGACTTAATTAGCTTGTTTTTAATGTTGTATATATATCAGAAAACATTTTCAATGTCATATTACAAAAGAAAATATGAATATAGGAAGAAATTAGCTAGTGAATGGGCTTTTTAAGAGTGTTTTTAGAGTTTTAAATCAAGGAGGGACCCATTGCTCATAAATTGTAGACTTTTTTGCACAGAACACTTGTGTAAGAAAAATGTCATAAAGTACTTGCAAAACTTATACTGAATGCGTGATGAAATTTATGGCAATTTGTAAGTAAATCTGTTAATTAGTCTATGTAGAAATTAATTGAAAACTATAACCTTTAAAGAAATCTAGCATGTGTGTCAGTTTCTCCTTTGTACTTTATGATTTTCCTAATGGATTAACAGACACTTTGGACTGAATTAAAATTGAAATTTTGAAATTAAAATGTGGTTGAAATTAAAATCTTGTGAATAGACTACAATGGAAAGCATTAATTGCTAATCAAGATAGCTTATTTACAATTGCAGTTCATTGTGGAAGATTTATATAGGCTATGGGAAGGGTCAAAACAATACCTCTGTTATTTCTAAAGTGGGGCCTTTGTGACCTCAGGGATAACTCGAATGATAGCTACTACTCTGCCATGTTTGTATTTATGCATACAATTTATAGGCAGACAGTATGTAACAGTGTGCCTGGGATCAGTAGCAGTAGACTGCACAGCCTGCGCTTTCCTGTGGTGTGTATGGATGCATGCTTTCTTGGCATTAGAGATGGAAAGAACATTTCTGTCATGGTCCTGCTGGATATCGAAGCAAGTGGGCAGGATCTTCAAGTCTCTTCCTGAAGGCTTTCTTGTCCTGTATTCTTCTCTTCAAAAAAAAAAAAAAAAAAACAAACAAAAAAAAAACCAAAAAACCAAACCAAACCAAAACCAAACCCACCCAAATCATGTCTCATCATCTTGTAAGCCTATTGCAAATTAAGGGGCAGATCAAAATAGTGTACTGGTCTTGGCTTAACTTGTTGGTACCCACTGGCAGATGATGACTGTCCCAGTTTAGCAGGGTGAGGAGGAGTCAGCCAGTGAGTCTTTTGCACTGCTGACAGACTGTATAGAGATCCTTAAAAATGGTCACTTTGCATATGCAGCTGGATGGTAGAAGGTCTTTCTGTCCGATGAGCTGGTGACCACCCTGATGATGTCTGTACCACTTGTGCGAGCTGTCCTGGTGGTGTGGTGTGGCATGGTATGGCTCCACCTCTGGGGTCTCCCTGCTGTAGGACAAGTCTTCCCTGCACCATGGGGCAGGAGGAGGGTTCCTGCCAGAAATGTCAGTGCTCCAGGTGTGTGCTAAGCATTGCATGGAGCTGCTAAACCACAGGATGGGGTTATCTCCCTTCCCATCTGGGAGGGCACCGTCTTGACCTTGCTCAGGAATGAAACCATCTGTCTGGAAATACCACCTTCTGGAAGAGCCCGATTTAGTGTTCATAGATGTTTTTAACTTTTACTCAGCTAATTAAATGGCCAGACCAAAACTGCTTAAATTGGGTTATTTTTAGCATTTAAATACCAAGGATGTTACAGTTATGCCACAGACAATCATTATGACTAAACTGAGATATAAAGTAACTTCTTAAAAAAATTCCAACATTTCTTATATATAGAAGAGAGGATACTGTAGCAATATGAAAAAAATGAGAAAGTCTTTTAAATATAAATTAATATATTGCAGGCTGATAAACATTCAAACCACTAGGCCGTGTTTGTTTCTGGCGTGCAGCTACTATAGAGAAAAGGTGGCTCAGCATCTCAGCTATATATTTTTATACCTTAACTTGAATTTTCTTCTAGTATTATCCAAGTTTTGAATTTCATAAGATATTT
Organism: Balaeniceps rex; assembly: GCA_013401315.1. Taxonomy (NCBI): domain Eukaryota; kingdom Metazoa; phylum Chordata; class Aves; order Pelecaniformes; family Balaenicipitidae; genus Balaeniceps; species Balaeniceps rex. The sequence goes on along the minus strand of VYZW01031428.1, from coordinate 11,439 downwards.
TCCCGTGAAAGAGACTTGAACAATTGAACCATTGCTCTTTAGTAAACTTAAGAGATGTCTTCTATTCAGAGACAAACCCAACTGTCGTGGTTTAGCCCCAGTCGGCAACTAAGCACCACGCAGCCGCTCGCTCACCCTCCCCCCCGCCACGGTGGGATGGGGGAGAGAATCGGAAGGGCAAGAGTAAGAAAACCCACGGGTTGAGATAAGAACAGTTTAATAATTGAAATAAAAATAATAATAATAATAATAGTAGTAATAATAATGATAATAATAATAATTGTAATGAAAAGGAGAACGAGAGAGAAAAACAAAACCCAGGGAAAAGAAAACAAGTCATGCAACCGCTCACCACCCGCCGACCGACACCCAGCCAGTCCCCAAGCAGCGATTGCTGCCCCCCGGCCAACTCCCCTCGGTTTATATACTGAGCATGACGTCATATGGTACGGAATAGCCCTTTGGTCAATTTGGATCAACTATCTTGGGCTGTGCCCCCTCCCAGCTTCTTGTGCAGCTGGCAGAGCATGGGAAGCTGAAAAAGAAAGTCCTTGACTAGTCTAAGCATTACTTAACAACAACTAAACCATCAGTGTGTTATCAGCATTCTTCTCCTACTAAATCCAAAACACAGCACTATGCCAGCTACTACGAAGAAAAGTAACTCTAACCCAGCTGAAACCAGGACACCAACTGATGGCTATTTAAATCAGCATCAATATACAGCGCTTCATTTACTGTTCTGACTCAAAATTGTTTTGAGTGCTGAGTCTATTTGATGCATGGAGGCAGGCAACTGTTTCTACCCCCCCCCAGTCTTCTTAAAATGTAGGTAAAACAAATTCAGACTATATATCATTTAATATTTCAGTTCATACAGCAGTACGACAGTAAATAATTTAATTTCTGTGTGCATTTACCTATTCTAGTTTTCTTTGAGTTAGTTACTGTGTTCTTGTCTTCTACTTATCTAATTATCTATTCTGTGCAGATGCTCTGCAAGTCATGAACATGCATACCATCTGCATAGGCCTTCATTTCCAAGAGCAAACTACTCCCAAGACTAGCTCCGATCAATTGATGGATTGATAATTGGTTTGCTGATCTGTGCCTCTAAAATGTGTGTTGCCAGGATTCTTTTTGCAGTAGTTGTTTTCTCTAATAAAGGGAAAGGTTGTAATGCAGACCATACACAAATATTACTCCTATTTGCCTGTAATATACTTGTTAGTGTTGCAGCTGTTCACCTTCCTGCTTGAACTTCAGAACAGCCTCAGTAGTACCAGTAAATCAGACTTCATCAATTTGGAGTGACTAACTTAGGAAATGGAGTGATAGTGACTGACAGAAAACTTCTTTCATCTCAAATGTCAGGTGATAGGAGTAAGGAAAAGACACTAGAGGATCATAGGAATTTAGTTAATATTGTCTAATTTTACATGTAACTTGGGAGCAGCTGTAAAGTTTTGTGGAGCTCCATTCCCATCCCCTCTGACTAATCATAACAGTATCCTAGCCTGGAGCGTTTACCACAATGCGGATAGTGATGCTATTAGTTCAGAGTTCATAGAAGTGTTAACTTGATAACAGGACTCCCCTAAACACAGTTGACAATAACAAATTCTGTAAAGGGAAATGCTGCAAAACTAGTGAGAAACATTCCCCTTTCCTTTGGTAACTACAAAACAATAGGCAAAATTGTGCTGCAGTTTCTTAATACTGTTTTACTGGGGTGGGGGGAATACACACACACACACACACACGTGTATTGTTAGTAAGGTTAAGGAAAAATTTTGTCTGCACATATATTAATCATTTTATTACAGTTCTCTCTAAACACATTAAAAAATGTATCTAGCATGAGGATTTTGCAAATTACTTTTCAAGCAGGCATGTGGAATTTTTCAGATGGCCTCTGATTAATGCTGTTGCCTCCTGGGGTTTTGTTGGGTTTGTGTCCTTTGCATGTTTTTGTTTGTTTACCTCAGCATTTTTATTTTTTTTTCCTTAGCATTTTGTGTATTTGTATTGCATTTATAATGTCTGGTGACTAAAACTAGGGAGCCAGAGTGGAAAGAAACAGCTGTGGGTCTCTAGTGAGTTTTACAAAAAAATTACTGGGAAATAGTTCTTGGTGTCACGAACAGTGATCTCTTTTGTCATCATCACTAAAATTTGTATGAAGTGCATGTTTTAGTCAATATTTGTATCCTGAGTAATTACTACAGGTAGTTAGTTTTTTTTTTTTTTTTCTCTTTTTGCTTCAATCAGTAGACATTTTAAATTTCCGTATAGCACGCTAACTGCTGGGGCTGACTAGTGTGAAATTTGGCTTCCATCGATCAGCCAGATGAAATAGGAATACAAAGTAAGTTTTATTTCTTACATTACAGTTATAATCCTTTTCTACTGTAGATGTTCATATGCTCTTTAACTTGAGAAAATCAATAACCATCGGAATATGAGTTTAACAGAGGCCAATTCCATTTAATGACAATCTTGGTTTGAGTTAATGTTTTTGTTTTCAATAAAAACCAAGAACAGTTTGTAGGTGTGGAGTTGATATCTGATGATTTGGATCAAAACCTAGGTTTCTGTGTGTTCACAGATAATTAGGGCACTGGCCTGGGATGTAGGAAGTAAAGATCTGAGTCCTGCTTGACTGAGCCAGAATAGTGGGTTTGATATAGATTCCTCTGAATTATTGATAGAGACTGGATCTCGAGTCTCTTGCAGGCCAGACCAGTCCTTTAACTTGCAGGCTAGGCAAGCCTTTCTTTTCTTTTGATTCTCAAACCTTGTAATAAAGCATGTTGGTCTCAGTAAATAACAAAAGTTGGAATGTTTTTGACTAGATAGAATGGCTGCTTTCAAAATAGCATGTGTAGGTGTTTTCATAGATTTCACAGTGCCTAAATGAGCCTTATGTGAGGACACCTCCTGAGCTTAGAGCAACCATTTGAGCTGATGAAGAACCTCTGAGGGAAACATACAACTTTACTAGAACTGGCTCATGTGCAGATCAACCTACAATCTCTGTCCAAAAGAATAGGCATATGGATTAGCAGTATGGTTTTCCTTGATAGATGCCTAAATCAAAGAGGAGAGATTTGTTGGATGTTAGATCCATATTCCATGTCATAGGTTTTATTAGATTGTGTACAGTCTCTCTCATTCTTCCAGAGTTATCTAAGGGATGATGCACAAATGGAATATCTATAATGGACTGGGACTGGAATCCATGTGGTATCTGCTGCACAAAAAAATGACAGCCCTTGTAGAAACACAACTTCTAGCTTTGGTGCCAACTGAAGTCTCTATTGACAAGTTTGTTGGCTTTAATTTTGAGGGCTAAGGTAAGGAGTTCATTAATTGGCAAGAAGCTGTATAAAGGCTGGTCACTAAAACTAATGAAGGAGAAATTATATTGCCCTGTCTTTTAATGAGTGAAGTGTTCTTAGGACAATACCGCTGTTTTAATTTTCGTAATACCAGGACAGTTAGACTGTGCTTGTTTTAACAAAAGCCCACCTGTAATATTAGTGATTATTATTTATGCATGTGTGCATGCATCATTCATAGCAAGAAGCAGTGCAATTCAGCAACTTCTATTTAATTAGTGATTGAAGTTCTTAGAAGTGCTCTAAATAATTTTGGGGTTGATTTTGCTACAGTATGGACTATGTAGTTAGCAACATTGCTTATCTGTATTCAGCTCCTATTATTTAGGTGCTTTCGTTCATAAAAGACTGACGTAAAGAGACAAAACCTCAGAGACAAAGATCACAGAGATATTCAGAAAGGGCCCACTTCTGGTAGTTATCAAATGCATACCAGGGAGAAGAGTTCATTTTCCATTGGATTGGGAGCAATCAGAAACTCAATATTTGCTTTGCACCCAGGTGCTGGTGGGTCCCAAAGCAGCATGGTAGCTAGCATAATTAGCCTGTGGATAATAAGGGAGAGGGGAGGAGTGAAGAACACTGAATAACTATTAATTCTGCTGCAATTTGTATGGCTTCTATCGTACGTTTAAGTTCTTCATTGTGAGAAGGAGGGAAATCAACCTTCAATTTTAAAAATTTGTCATGAACAAGTTTTAAAGGAAAAATTTCTATTTACCACTGTGTTATCAGCAATAATATAAGCAACTGCAAAATGAAAGCAATAGCCATAATGGAGAGCCAAATCTTTCTAAACATAACAAAAGCACTTTTTCCTGTGAATTTGTGTGTGAATAGTTTCCAACCTGGGAATTGTTCAGTGAAGAAACTCCCAGGTAATTTTCAAACATTGAAGACAGCAGAATTTCATGATCCTTTCATTGCTGAAGGCCTTGAGCAGATGTTGTCCATCTGTCCTATGTCATGTCTGTGTCCCATCCCCCTCCCCGATTACAGCAGTACTGGATTAAGCAGTTAGGACACAACCCAGAAAATATGCATTCAATAATCAGTTTCAGATTATTCACTCAGGTCTAATAAAAGTCAGCCTTCTCATGTCAGCCTCTGCTTACAGACAGATAGCTCTCTCTGTGAATCAGCAATGTATGACTGTGAACCTAATGGCCAGTGAATCCAAATACTAGGAAGATGACCCTGCTGTAATGATTCCACCTACACTGAAAACCAAATTGATTTATGAAGAGGAATAAATTGGCTTAAAAGTGGATATGGCACAAAGAGTAAACTGGCGTTGTTATTTTCCATTATTTGTTTGAAATTACTGATGCAATTAAATATCACTTACTTTCCCCTTCCCTGCCAGAAAACACTGTATAAGAAATAAAAATAATCATCATCTGGCAAATGAGCTGAAGGTTCTTCCCTCGTTATGCTCTCAGCGTTATTTGGATCAGAATGCAGGTTTGCCACTTAAATACAGTGTTCAATTTCATATGCCTGCTGATTAATGCTGTCTTTTATATGTGAGATACTTAAATACACACACCACTCACTTATCCACATCCTGTCATTTATTTAAGATGAGTTTTAATTTTAGGAAGACCTTATTGTATGAAAACTATGAGACATTGTCCACTTAGCAGAAATATGCGATTTATTTTTCTCTTAGATGATAATCTACTTTGTACAATTTATCAGTTCCAAAAGAGATAAAACAATTTGGAATAATTTTCTCCATAGAAATGTCTGAGGTGTCAAGCTCCAAATAGCAGGAACAGTTGGCTAATAAGCAAGCTGAAGTTCAAGTACCTCTATGCCCTATCCCAATGTTTTAATTTCACCTCACTGAAGCCAACTAATTTTATTTTCAGAGAACATGTTATACAGCAAGCACTTTCATCGTTACTCATGTGAATTTAATATGGCAGAATACTCTGAGCTAAAGCTAGCCAACACCCATATAACTGCTGACTAAATTAATCCTTAAAGGAAGGCAGTCATGAAATTGAGTCATTTGTACTTCATGTAACTACAGAAAAGGAGGACTGGTATTTCTGCACTCTTAACAGTTGCAGCTTTGCTTATTTAAGCTATTTTTTATTTACATGAGTTAAACATACTAACCTAAACTTTTTTTAACCTCTTCTTTTCTTTATTACTTCAGTCCATTCTTCCTGATTGGGAATTGCTTTCTGCTCTGGTATGTAAACACACATCTTCTTTGATCTTCAGTTTACATCAGTGAAATAAAAATTACTTGGACTTCTCTCTCCCGTGTGAAAATTATGTCCTCCTTTATAGGATTGGTGGGGAGGGGTAATCATATGGGAAATACCAGTAGGGGTAAACAGCTCTCATATAACAAGTTTAGAGTCTTTAGTTGACCCTCATGGGAAGGTCTTTCAGTGAATGTGTCTTAAATGCTTAAATCTATGGAGTATCCCTTCCTCAAAATACATAAATGGTCTCTGGAATTATAGTACGTGTCATATGATACATGATTTCTTCTCCATTGAACAGTGAAGACATATACTCATATTTTTGCCTACCTAGCTATGCATACTCACCCATAAGCTATATCAATGGGTTCTTTAAACTTCACACCATTTGAAATACCTTGAAGCTGCTATTGAAATATTCTTATTTACACCTGATGCTTAAAAGTGCACTCTTACTTTTAGTGCAATCATAGATTATCAAACCAGGATGCCAGTCTTTTTCCTCCTTTCTTGATTCTGTTTATATTTCAGCTGTTTACCTGTCTGTCAGTTACTTTTGCACACCTTTTACTTATTTTAAAAAAAAAAGAAAAGGAAAAGAAACAGCAGAACTGCTATTTGTACCAAAAGTGTAAGTATGGAAGGGAAAAAGTGATCCTTTGGTCTCTATAATTTGACCAAGGGGAAAAATTCCAGAGCAGTAATAGCTTTCATCTTTATTTAAGCACTGGATTAGCATTTTCTATATTTTGTTACATTATAAATGTTAATGTACGA
>VYZW01031426.1:3722-14275 GCA_013401315.1 Balaeniceps rex | reverse complement strand
ACGACTGAATATTAACAGACCAAATTCTGACAATAGTTCTGAAGTCCTAAAGGACTGATAGGTTTTGAATTCTCTAGCTTCAGAAGTAAACTAAGCTCCTGTTCTGGAGTTGAAGGAATGTGGAAAGCTAAGGTTTGATTTATAGCTTCAGGGGCAGTTTATCCTTTTGCCTTTTTAGAGGTGGTCCGCACAACTCACCAAAACTGAATCTTTTAGATAAGTTCCAAGAATCCTTGATTACTTCGCTTGATCCACTGTGCTGAAGGTGGTTGCATTTAGTTTCTGATGTGCAAGACAGCAGTGTCTCTATGGCATTTCAAGACAACGTAGATTGGAATGGACTATACAAATTTCCGATATTAATATGATAGGGTACAAGCTGCACGTAACATTAAGAATTATAAAACTTTGCTACTTAGTTCAAACACTGTTTCTCTCCCCTTGTCTTTTATTTATATTTTCAATTTTAAGCATATATATAAAACAACAGTGGTAGTGAAATCAGAAACTCTGGTTGCTGGTAATTTCTTCATAAATAATTATGAAATGCAAATTTCCAAAGTACATTTCTAGTACTTGACTATGGACTTGATCCTATAAATGCTTGCAATTAACAGAATCAAGTATTTTCTCCTTGAAGTGGTTCTTGCAAGATTCATTTTCCTAATACTTTTCACAAAGTGAAAGATCATTGCTTTAGATTGCAAAACTTAACTTGCAAGGCATCCCTCCCCCAAATAAAAAATGCAGGACAACGTTCTTACAATTTAGGCATTTTCCCAGTGTATGTATCTGTACCAAAGCTCAGACAGACTACCTAAATGCACTTGTCGTTTGAATGAAAACTTGTGTTCTTCAAGCTCTATAGATATGACCTAGCTGAAATGATGACTATAAATACACATACACAGCCTACCTTTCTGGAAATTCTCTCATTAATAAATAAAAGATAATTTAGTGGAGTGGCAACATCATTCTCTAACCAAAGCAGCAGCAATGCTGACAGATGTTCATTTGACATGGATGAATGGAGGTACGTTTTCATCAAGTTAAGCTAGGGAAATCTATATGATTCAGATGCTACAGTCAGAAAACTTGACATTAATTTCTTGCTGCAGTGTTTGGAGATATGCAATAGACTGTGTTTTTATACAAATATGAGGAAGAGACATTTATATTCATTTTCCCTTCACAATATATCTCTAATTCTTCTGATAGTTGAGAATTCTTATCAGCTCAGTCAGAAACATGTTCATCCCTTTTCTAATAATTTTCACTGCTTGCTCATACACAAGTCTTCCTTGCAAATTACATTTCTGTCTTCTGGAAACAAATGGTGCCAAAAGACCATTTTAAAGACACAAAAAAGCAAAAGGATTATTCCACTGAAAGATAAGACTTTGTATAGAAGACAAAAAAATTTAGGCATGTCTTAATGAAAAATATGAATGTATAATTTGTTGTGAACATGTCCCTCATGTTATTCTTTCACAACCTAAAAAAAATATCTTGTATCAATATAATAGCTGTTTCTAAAGAAACCTTTCATTTTCCTCAGTAAGACATACCAAATCCCAAACCTTTGCTTCAAGATTGCATGATGCAAGACAAAAGTTATTTTTAATTATTTTGTATCTGTAGTCACCCAGCTTAATACTTCTACAATGGCAATATCTCTATGACTCATTCTTAAGATCCCATTTATCCAATTCTAGAAAAGGTTTTCTTTCAGCAAGTCTAGTCTCACAAACTTTTAGATTATTTCTTAAGTAAGGAATGAATGGCTGATTAATTCTATCAGTAGTTCAGAATTATAATCTATATGCTTCCCTCCTGTGTAAAACTATGTGTATGCAAATTTTTATGGTTGCTATGAAGCACAGATGATAACTATGCAAATATTTTATTCTCAGTATTTCACAATGGGATTTATGCTGCCTTTTATGGCATATGTAAAGAGGTACTCACTTTCTTAGACCAAGTCTTTGGATCCACTTGCAGCAACACAGTAAAATCTCATAGATGTTATTGGTAGGCCTTCAAAGAGGAGCTGAATGATATTAGCTGACTGTTATTTCTTTTTGCATTATATTGAAGACAGTACTTCAGCGTTTTCATCCAGAATTTTGGCCAAAGGCAATAAACAGTATGACCCACAAAGCATTCTGTCCTGGAAGAGCTTGCTAACTATATTTGCATTGATTAAAACATTATTTTTGAACAAATAACCAGTGACAAGACAAACATATCTGAGCTACTCTTCTATAAAGGATGTGTAAGACTTCAAATTCTGTTCCACTTGTCAGCAAACTGCTGTGTGATTGCCCAGAACAGAAGCTTTCCTGTTTAATCACAACTAAGCTGGTATGAAGAGAAAGACAAAGGGAGATCTGGCAATGAGTGAAGCCTTACACCTTACTGCAAAACTAATGTAGATTTCCAGATATAACTAGGACTTTTTCATTGTAATGTCAAACACTTATCAAAGAAGTCTAGTGAGACTCCATTGTTTTTCTGTATGAATTCTAAATTATAATGACAATAAACTGCTCTAGGCATTGTGCATTTCAGGTCCATTATTATACTTCACAGTAGGCTAGAATCACTTGGGTCTTCAGTCTAATGTTTTATTCCACTACCCAAGGTGTACTAAAACTGGCCCAAAATGCACTGCTTTTTATGCCTAATTATTTAAGGAATTTGATTATTCTCAGTAGGTTCTATTCAATGCCTGTTTAAAATGTCAGATATATGCTTGTTGGAAATTTATACTTCTTGTTTAGTTACTACCTTATCATAAAACAAAAATTGCTTGTGGAAATCAATGCCCAGCTGCACATTCTCACATGAGAATCTTTGAAATTAGAAACTACATTCATTTTCAGATATGGAGAAGAGACAAAGAGTTGCTGACTGGATTTTAAAGAGTTTATTAATTTTTTTGTAAACAACTTAACATTCTGTTTTCCAAGTAATTTTCTGTTGAATGCCTTTCTTTATGTGCTGCATATGAAAAAAGATTAAAAATTATTTAGATTATGATAAAGAGGTTTTTTTTTTTTAAATTCTATTATTTTCATGTGAGCTGGAGAAGCTAAAAAACCCCGGAGTGATCAAAGATCACTGTGGCACACTTGTTTTTTCTCTTGAGATATCTTTACTGCAATTGAAGTTACAGATAAATTACTTGTTACACCAGATTGGTGGATACAGTGCTGTTTGTCTGAATGTTATAAAACAAAAAGCAATATAATCCCAGATGTGTCACTCCAGGAAGTTCTGCACTCAATTCTGTTTCTCTATCCTTTCGCTCCCTCATCTCTAAGTTTTTAGGTTTTTTTTTTGTCCCTAAGAATCAAGAGATTTTTTTCATCAGTACCACTGTAGTCAGAAACTTCTCTAAAGCCAGAAACTTTGACTCCTACGGGCTGTCCAAGTGGTGCATGAAGCTGTATGACTATCAGCTGTGCTATTCATAACAAGAGAGAGAGGAACATTTCTGGAGGCCCAGAAAGGCTGCACGTCTCCATCCAGGCTTGGGCAAGCTGGTGCTGCCCCAAGACCTTCTCCCACAGCCACATAACAAGAACCTGCAGTGGATGTGTGTCTGAGGCAGTTCTCTTCCCAAGATTTACATGGGACAAAATGCATCAGTATCTGCGATTTAGGTCTGATCAGACATGCTGAATAGACCTGGGTGTCAGCCTGTATTTCTTGATATTTTCCTATGTCTTTTCCATAAAATAGGCTTTTAGCATACTCTTGAGATTTCATTATGGTTGTTGGTATACTACTGGCATGAATGAGGTTTGTATTTGTCTTTAGAACAGAAATACCCCAGTAATAAAATACTACCTGAAAAAGATGACATATCAACAGTATTATATTATATATCCCTTCCTCGCTGTCATTTGATCTTGAAGACTGGTAGTTTAATTGAGAAGATAAAGCAAGCGCTTGATACTAATTTTGGCAGCAGCTGTTTTTAATGTTTGGTAAAATTAGTCCAAACCAACACACTGTAAGAGGTAGAATGACGTATAGTAGATTATGATACTATATAACTGAGTAACAGATGACAAACAACAAGGAAAGAGTAATTAATAATTAGTGCATGCCTGATGTCATTTTGCAAACTATTTCAGACATGCTGTGAAACACTGATATAGGAATAAGGTATAATAAATTTGGGATTTAAATTTCAGATTTTCATATTTTCCTAAAGAAAAGAGCTTTAAAAAACTACATTAATCTTTTCTAGAATTCTAAAATTCAACCAAAACTAGGTATTGTGATTCTTCAAAGTAAGTACACTAAAAATAAACATCAGAAAACTCTTAGCAAGTCCATTTTACATATGAAAAGAGAGATCTTAAAAATTTGATGTGTTCCTCTGTAATGCAAAGAACTCAGGTGCTAAACTTTGTACTAACTAGTTAATCTCTATTGTCATTAATATCTTTATTACAATGAGGAAATAAACTGAGTAAAAGGAGCAGTTGGATGGAGTTTGTTAGATAGGCTTCAAATTTTGGTCAGATGAATGGAGAAGGGGGGTTATAAAGAGTGGCATTATTATAGTAGTTGCAGAGGAGACTGTCTTAAAACCGTTTTTTTTCCTCCCCCTAAAGCTGACCTTACTTAGATGATTAATAAAACCTGATTGTGCAGCTGGCTTAACGTGAGTAAATTTTAATGTCATCACATATGGAAGTCAGAAATGGGATTTGTGTCTTAGAATTCTAGGACATTTGTTTCTAAAAGGAGAGATGGTTAACATAATATAGCATGCAATCTAAACATAAAACTATACACAACTTACCCCTTTACTGAACATTAAAGTGAATGTGTGACAGCCTTGGGAGATCAAAATACTTAAATACATTTTATTTGTTGATAATTTCATTGCTTTCATGCATAACTGATTGTAAATGTTGTAAAAGAACAGGAATTATTTTTAAAATATTTCTGCTTCCAAAAGAAATGTCAGAAATGTCTATTATTGCAAGCTTCAAAAATTGTCCCATCATGTGACCAATGTTTTTCATCTCTGAAGCAAACATAATAAATGACTATTTTAAAAGACTTACTCTGATTTAACCCTGTATATAGTAAAACAATATTCAATACTAAACAGCCTATGGAGCTATCTAAATATGGAGAAAGCAAACTCAGTTGTGGTGGAGAGAGGAGTGTAATCTGTGTCATGATAAAGAAGACCTTGCAAGCCTCAACCAGAATGTATGGGTTTTTAGAAAGAGGAAAATACTTCAAAATCTTTTTACCGTTCTGAATATTTTGCTATTTTTCTCTGTATGATGGCCAGTAGTACAGGTACCACTGATAAACCAGGCAAGAAGTGATGGTGCCCCATCCCCAGCTTCTGGCAGAAGTCCCACGCCCCTCACAGCAGCCTCATGGGCCATTTGCCCCAGAAGTCACTCCCTCTCCCCTAGGTACATCATCTACTGTGACTGCCTGGCAGGACCAGCCACCCCTACCGCTTTACCCAGAAGAACACCAGACCATGAAGGCCCTTTCCCTACCTACACAGGGGGTGCCATTTTGATTTGGCCACTATTTCATGACAGGGCACCACCATCTTATGGCAGGGAGCTGCCATTTTGTTAAACAACATTACCCACATGTTTTCATACTTCTCTGTGATTGGCCGATGTCCATTTCTTGACTATATTGTATATAAATGTATTTTTTTTTATACATAAACTTATCAAATTTAAAGTGGTCACCTTCCTGTGTGCCGTGATTGGAGGCTTCTTTTTGTTATGTGCGTCTGGGGTCAGATAGTCCTGCCACCCAATCACAGGACTGCCTGAGGACGTGTATATGACAGCGACAAGAAATGGCCATTAGCCTAGAAAGTATATGTGTATATATAGATATGTATATATGAATTTACACATTAGAACATAGTCCATCTAACTGATGTTTTGGGAAGAGATATTTACACAGTAGTAAAAGACAAGTTTTTAAGTGGAATGTGCAAGAACTTTCATAGGATGGGTAAAGTATATGAAGAGATAAGTATGAAAGAATGAAGGCAGGCAGAAATACTCAAAACCAGTTAACACTAAAAAGGCACTTAGTCCCCGAGAAGAGGCATTCTCTGCCTAAACTTTGTTGCAATACAAACACACAGTATGAACTACACAACTGGGCTGAAGGCAGTTCGCCTTTTTATTGTTATTTTCTGCCTATGTTCTATATTGAATATAGAATACAGCTGAAGCTTAAACAGGTGACTTTTTTCAGAGGCCTGCTGTATGAATTTTGAAAGGTGGTTAATGGAGGTCTGGTGAAATTCTGTTGAAATAACTATTCATAGGCACAAACTAGCATATTCATTCAACAGCATTTTTCTTTTGCATTAGCTGAACCCGTTTCAGAGCATGCAGAACACTGGAAAAAGGGTCATTTGAAAAAGAGGAACATTTTTGAAAGGTTCAACATAAGGCAGTCAATTATTTCTCCATTCTCAAACCTCTATAAGAATCCTTCCATTCAAGATAAACCTGGTGTGTACTAAGTTTGAAGACTACTTTTCCCTTTCTTCAGCCAAGGATTCCACAGAATGTGTCAGCTCCTGCCAACACAGAATGCAAGACTGACCTTGTGTCCAGGATCTGGGTTCTTTTCTTGTAGATGAACTGCTGCTTTCTTCTAGGAGAACTTCAGAAATAAGTATCAATTATAAATTATCCTTCTCTAACAGTACAGGCAACTTTTGCAGGACAGGGGAAAAGCATTAGGAAAAGAAAAATATTAGTAAAAGAACTTGAGGAAAGTAATATTTCATCCGTGTGCTTTCTGCTTAATTTTTTAATAAACAGAAGGTTATATAGTTTCTGGAGATTTTATTGCATTTGAAAAACACAATGTTTCCACATTTCTCAGAAATCTAACCTAAGAAACCACAAAATGTTAAGAGTTGTATTGCCTTGGTCTAATAAAGCTGAAAATTTTCAAACCGCAGTAAATCAGGATCTGTGAAAGAGATTTTTGTAGGTTATTGGCAGGAGAATTCAATTACATGTAAAATAGGCAAGGAATGAATCTGTTCTCCCCACTGATGTATGTGATTGTGTGTTTTCATACATGATGCATAACAGGAGTGTAGCTGATTCACAGGAGCATGCATCCCCACTGATACAAGGTAGAGCCAGCTGTAAAGTATTAAAAATTCACCTGTACTCAGGTTGCATATTTCAATATTCAGAACTTAAACCTATCCTAAATGTTCCATCTCTGAGCTCTCTAGTGCATTTCAATTCCTGTTGCCTTCATTGGGAGTTGTTAATACACAGCAGCCTGCAAGATCAAGTGCTCTGAGCACTTCAGAACCATGAATCTGTATGATAGCAGGCTATTTTACACTGGAGCTAGAAAAGTTTGCCCCCTAAGAAGGCTAATTTTCTGAAAAGACAATTATTCCAAACTTTTACTCAGCCTGGTAACTATTTCATCACTATCTAGTATCAACGTTAATGATAATATTCTTAGGGCAGGAAGATTGGAAAGGGAGGATGTGTGTATATAAAGAAAGGCTGCCAGCTAAACAAGCATGTGCAAATATGATCCCAAGGTTAAGTTAACCTGGTTGCTACTGCCCCCTGTTCTCCAAATAAAATCAGCATACAAAAATATTAAACCAATATTTATTTGAGCAGGCAGGCAATGAAATAGAAGTACTATTAACTGGCTATAAGCACAGGTTGGGTTTCACGATCCATCACAGGCCAAGATGCAGTCAAAGCCTGATGAATATGAAAGAGCTATTCCTCTTGTCCATTCAGATTACAAGTCCTTGGCTCTTCCCCTCCTTGCTGCTTAAGATAGGAGAACCACAAGCTGCGTAATAATCACAATATGACCTTCCATTATAATAGCATGCCAAAGTAGCCAAATCCATGTTTTTCAACTGAACAGAAAGTCTGGATTTACCAGTTTTGGGACAACTATATTGTATACTGTTCTTAGCGGACATCTCTGATATTGGAAGATAGCTGAAATCACTCATGCAAACTGTTTGTCCATTTTCCTGCATGTGTACAGTCTACCGTGGCTCCCAAACTTTGTCTTCAGCAGTTTTTTGCACTGCTTATGCAGCAAACTGATGCAATCCCCAGCCAGATTTTATCTCCCTTAAACAGGAAGAATTGATCCCATCCCAATAACACTCCTACTGCTCAATGAAAGGACAGCTCCACAAGGTCCAGGAGCAGTACCATCTTCTTCATTTATTGCCCAGAATGAAATGGGCATTTATTGCCCAGAATGAAATGCTCATAAAGGAGTAGAAAAAATAAAAGTAGCACCCTCCCAGTGAAAACAAAAGTGTGTGGCAGTAGGTCACCTGCACCACTGTGCTTTACTGAGATCTCTCTCCCTAGTCCGAATAGGGTTCTCTGTGCATGGTACCTCAGCTAATAAGCATAGCATTTGCCAACTGTTGTATCGATCATTTTGCTTCCTTTTTTTAAACTTACCTTGTGACCTTCTTGAAGCAATTGTACCCTGAGCTCATGGTCTGCAGCCTCACCCCAATCTCTGTTGCAGCTTCTAAATACACCACAATGTAAATAAATAATACTGTACGGTTCATTGTAGTGGTAGCACTCTCTTCTAAGCAGGTGCTTAGGTGGGTTTTTTTGGCTTATTGTCATTAGCCTGATGAAAGAATACGCCACTGATTGTTAGCCTCTTTTTCTGTCTTCCTCTCTTTATTCTTAACAGTTATAACAGGAAGCCAGAGAAAGGCAGGCTCAGTAAGTTTTGAGGGAAAAAAAACTTCTCTGCATTCATACAGATACTTCAGAAAACAAAGAGAGCAAGTTTGCTTATTATTTCTTGATCAGCATTAAAAAAGAACAGCTGCTCCTGTGCATTTTTGGTTTTAACCATTTGACACAGGTGATCCTGTCTTGCTTTTATGGAAATAAACTCATGAAAGAATAGAAAAGAGATGAACCCTTCTGAGCTCAAGAATGTAGAGAGCAAGGTAACTTCCTTTGGCCATCTTTTCCAAAGCACATATTCCTCTGTACCCAAGCAATAGTCTGTGTTCTCAACTTGATCTGTGTTTCCAGAAATTCCACAAATGTTTGGTCTCCAGAGCTACAGTTATCCAGTACTGCTTTTCTGTCTAATCTGTTGTATAAAGCAAAACTGTAATCCTAGCTGGAACATGCACTTGAGGAAAAAAAAAAACAAAATCAAACATGCAGCTTTGCACTTTTAAAGTCACTACAGTAATAAGCAGTGATGGACAGTGGTTCTGAAACTTATTCAGGTTTCCCTAACCTTGTTAGCCAGGGAGGTCAGAGTCCTCTAACAGTGTAGCCAACACACAGTTTTACTCGTCTTCCACTCTCATATTTTCTTCACTCTAAACCTTTTCTTCTGGTGTCATGTGGAAAAAAATAAAAAGTACCACATCTTTTACTTACTTGCTACTTACTAAAAGAAGAGAGATTTGGCTCCCAATATTTGAGAGAAATCTCTGGATATTGGGACTCCACACAGCAAGAATTAGCAATTAAAGTAAGTCAGTGTCATGTCTTTTCTAGGCTACTAAAGGTCATCCCTCACAATAGACCCATACTGTTCTAGACCTCTGGTAAAGATTGAGGACTATATGAATTAAGTGTGCCAAACACTACAATGTTACAGGTGTAGTTCTTAGGAGATTAGTTCAGATAAAGGAAGAAAGCAAGAGAGGGTGCACCCTCCTGTTCTGGCATTTCCCTTCCCCTCCACTCCTGTGGTCACTGTGCTTGCAGCTGTCTTGAGGAAAAACTGTAAGGATTTTACCTGTTTTCTTGAAGTGCCCAGACTCATGAAAGTAGCATGGACATTAAGGCTAATGCAGGCAACTAATGACGCAGCTAATTAAAGCCAAAGTATTTTTATGTTACAGTGTGACAAAAAAGACCTTTCCAAAATATGTGGGGCTCAAAAGTCTGGCTTCACAAATTGGGAAATCAAACACTGGCTGGCACCCAACTCTAAATATTTGTGTTGCAAAAATACAGCAAGGTCTGTCAAATAGAATGTGATGATATGTTAATGTTAACTGTCTTCTGGTCTACAAAGAAATTATGCAGTAGTCTTACAGAATGGTGACCTCTGCATTCTTGAAAGATTTCTTCTTTTTCTGTTTTTATTCAATGCACTCTATAGTGTGATTTTCCTACATGTGGAGATAAGAAAAGCAAATGTGAAGAANTTTAAAAGTTAGCAAAGGGGTATGTGAATATTAGAAAGGGAAAAAAAGAAGATATGAATCAGATGGAAATATGAGTGCTGGAAAACTTATTTGGTAAAATAGACAATACATAAAGGAACTGCATTTAACTACTTCCCTTCTGTAGCACTTTAGCATTAATCTAGGAGGTTTATCACTTTCCTTTGGGTAGAATCAGAAAGCCATCGATCAGTATATTATGTAATGTGGATTGTAAAACAGAACACTGTGTGGCTTTTATCTTAGACCTCTGAGTAATAAGTAGAGAAATAAGCAATCATTTATTTTG
>VYZW01031422.1:4055-15736 GCA_013401315.1 Balaeniceps rex | reverse complement strand
TTGATGAAGAAGAATGTAGAACCTGGGTTTCGGGGATTTTTTTGGTTCATATTTTTGGGATGTGTGATGTATTCATGGTCTGACTTTCTATCCTTTCAACTTTCATCTATCAGGGTCAGTCTTCTGGCTGCTGTTGCTCTCTCTTTCCATAAAGAAGGCTGACAAGGCATTAGTCTCTCCTCTTACTGACTCTTGTTTTTGACTTTCTGATCATTGCACTGTTCCCTTCCCTAATATAATGACATCTTGTATGGGTAAAAACAAAGAACAGTCTTTCTGGTTCTCTTTCTAGTGCCTGCCACACCTTAGGGATTTCCTGCTGCCAAGAAAACAGTGTGGCTTGTGTCTGACTTCTCTAGATCCTGGTATGTTGAGAGCAAACACGCTTTCTGAGGACTTTGCCAAAATATGGCAATGATCATTCCAGTATGTGCAAACTAAATATAATCAAAAGCCTTGTAGCTTTGCCAGTACAGGTGGAATTTTTATGTAGGTTAGGGCAGCTCACTTTTCCAAATGTCATATTTCTCATGAGAAAACATGTTCTCCAAGACTGAAGTTGGTTGTTTCTTTTCTTTTTCCTCCCATGAGGTAAAAGATATTCGAGCAAGAAATGATCACTCTGGGAAAAATGTGATTTCAGGAAAGCTATGATCTGGTGAGGATATGATTTTATGATGGAGAACGAGACATGTTTAACTACAAATATTCTCTGTCTTTATTAACTATGTTATAGAGTGTATATATACCGGAGACCTGCTGAAGAGAAACCCTCTTTTCTTGGGGAATGTGGCATGCCTGGATGGACAGCTGTGTCAGAGGTTCGTTGTACATCATACTGAATCTGTATTAGGTTATTTTAAAATGAAAACTTCAAAACACTCCTGAGCCTGATCCAGCTGAAGATGATAGTTTGTATACCATTCATTAATTTAGGAGCTGGATCAGCTCCTAAGTTATTCTTTCTTTGTTGCATAAAACTGAAAAAGAAGAAATTCAACGAGTTTTGCTGTAGATATAAAACTAATTGTCACAACTCTAATTTCTAGGCTGGTTTTCAACTCTCTTTGAAAAACATAAACTATAAAAATAACCCTTCTTTTCTGTTATTGTTAACCCTGTTAATGGATTCTATCATCTAGTGGTAGGACTTCAATCCCAGCACCCACCCTTTCCCATAATTTTCCTGAAATCTATCATTTGCAGCATATGGCAATGGAGACTCTTAAATAGTGACATATATTTATCCTTAAGAAGCAGGTTTTGCTAGGGTTCATGCTTGAGTCCGTTTTTCTTATCTTTCTCAAATGGCCAAAGTTAACTGATTTGAAAGGGCCTCATTTTAAATTACATTCATTCAGTGAAAACAGAAATTAACACTTAGAGACATCTATATGCTAATGATTGTAGCTCAGGGAATACCCTTCTAACCTTTTCAAAAGGAGTTGGTAAAAAGCCATTTCACTTGAAAGCAACTTAGTAAAAATGGTAGATTAATTAAATACAATAAAATTTCCCTAAAATCTTTGTCCCATTTATCACTTGTCATTATTTTCCTTTTCACATATGGTACCTTAGCTCCAAACTGAATGTTCCAGGATGCATTTATTAAAACTGTTTTTCTGGTGACATCTATTAGATGCTGAAAAACAGAGGTTAACAATTTCATGACTTTTAGGGATGGCATGCAGACAGAGGTGAAAAAGCAGTTTCATCTATCACAGTACAGAAGATACTAAGTGTATGAATTTTGGCAAAAGGGTCAAAAATGTGTAGGGGAAAGTTTTCCTATAGCCCTTCCAGATGCTAAGCAATGAACTGAACAAGAAGATTCCAAGCTTTCAGACCTTTTAAGTGCTGTGTATCTGCATCCATTAGAGAGTTTACTGTAGATGCAAAATATGACTATTGCTACTTATAGGCATATTTATTATAGGTGCAGCCTGTGTTTGTTCTTGACTCTGTTTGTAGGAGGTCAGAATTCCTGAAGAGGATAAATTGAGTATTGCACATATTAAGCTGCTTGTGCACATTGGTATTCTACCTCATAGTACCTGTGTTACTGTCTTACGTGTAACACTTCTTAGATAGGTCACCGCTGTATATAGCGGACTTGCAGGTCCTTGAATCTTGCGTTCCTATTTGGAAGAAGAGGAAAAGCTTGTGGAAACAGTTGCTCTGCTGTTCTTACGCTGACTACTATTTGTGTTGTGGTTGTTCTTAGAGGAACGATTTCTAAGGAAAAAGCCTAAAAAGCTAAATGCCTGAAGCTTCTTTGAAGCTACCCCTCTGATTAGTCTTGTAGATCCTGATATGAAGTCAAACTAGGGTCAAATAAAGTATTAAGCCCTGGAGTAAGATGTGTCTGCCCTAGGCTAGAAGCAATTTGCAACTCATACTTGGTTTAAATTTAATAGCAGTAAAAATCCTATTGAAACAAAATGTGGCAATTATTGCACTTGAAATTCCCGTGCAGGAGACTGGAGGAAGGTCATAGATCTGTACTTGGTTTACTGATAAAAATTTGTAACAGTGATGTGAAGATCCAAAAGGATCATAAGCTTTAGTAATACTTGCTTAAGCAGGTGTTAAGGAACAGCTTCCTTTCCACCAAGCAGAAGAGAAGCCTAGAAACCTTCCCAGTTGGCTCAGCAGTGTGTCTGCAAGCCCTAAGGAGGCAGGCGTTAAAAGGCTGTGTTCAGCTCTACCTCAAGAGAGAGAGAATCAAATATGCTGGGCAACCAGACAAGAGAAGATAGGTGGTGACGGTCCCTGAGCAGAGAGGGACACTTGTGACTCAAGGATTGGAGGGTGAGATTTTTCTGTGGGAATTGAGGGAGAAAGCTAAAAGACTGGGTGATAGCTACCTCCTACACAGCAAAGAAAGAGAGGCTGGGAATCTTTTGACGAAGAGCTGCTAACAGGTAATATATGATTAAAAAGGAATAACTGTGCCTTGAAGACACACCAGCAGAGTATGTGGGGTGTGAGGAAAATGGCTTTTGCAGGCTTTATTAGCAGCTCAACTGTACCCTAGGTTTTTTAGCGTTATCAGAAAAGTAATGATCTATACTGCTGTGTTTTTGTCCCCTGGACTGCAGAAAGACAGTTTTTAAGCAGCTGTTGCCTAATGCCACAAAAAGCTAACATGACCTGGGATCAGAGCAGTTATGAACAACAGGATCTTTGTTTCACTGTTCTGAGCAGGACCTGTTCCCTCTGCTCTTACAACTTCAACTTTCCCCTGGGTTTTAATCAAAATGGTGTCTCTTTCAAAATCCTTCAGAAAGGGGAAAACATCCCATTTGAGCTGGCAGCTTTTAGCATGTGTGTGTAATAAGACACATATTTAGAATGCTGAAATGTCTCAGTCTGTTGTTTCTCCCCCCAACAGCAAAAGACAAGACAACTGTTAAAATTGCAATTCTTTACCTAATCTTTTGGAAGCAGCACTTCTTCCTGGCAGCCACTGAATTGCTTTTCTGCACTGCTTTGGCTCCAGATAAAACATGACAGTTCAATTCATTTTCTAAGTTAATGTGAGATGGTGTCCTTTTTTTGGACAGTTGGTACTCTAGGTTCTAGGTTGGTCTAGCTAAATAAAAGTCCTGCTGTCTTGGCTGTTATATGGGGCACTCCAGAACTGTTAGAGCCGGAGAGGCAAAGCTTTGTCCTTGTTCTCTTGTGCTTCTCACATCAGTGTGTTGAGCACAGCAGGGAACTGTAACGTACTCTGCTGCTGGTCTGCAGTCTGAGACTGGCTACAGGCTTTCAGCACTCTTTTTGCAAAGGCAGGGCTGAGAAATCGAACACCTGTAACCTGAACTATTTGTTGTGTTATAAAGCAACAACAAAATGCTTGGAGAGTCCATAACTAAACAATAACCACAAATTCAGAGGTCAGCATACTTTTATATCATTGCACTGATTTTTGTAGTGATGGTTAATATTCTCAATATTCTGTGTATATTTATGATTTGTCATGCTCCTTAAATTATAAACTTTGAGTGCTAAATTGTATACAACAGTTTAGATTTTGCAATCGCAGTACTTGTGCAAATGTATGGAATGGAAAATATCTGAATTGTATAAGCAAGGGAAAATGAATTATTTTTAATGCACTGTGTTTTTAGTTAACATAACCATAGTTTAACTACTCTTTCCTGTGGTTTTAAATGAGGGCTGCCACGCAGTTCTCCATTTGGTCCAAGAATGCTTTGTAATGAAGGGTATGTGGCTCCCAAGGTGGTGAGTAGGGGTGTGTGTGTGTGACCACTCTGAATTTAAAAAAAAACAACCAACCAACCAAAAAAAACACACAACAACAAAAAAAAAACCCTTCCAAAACCCCACAAACAAAACAAAACAAAAAAACCACCCAAACCACAAACAAAACTCATTCATTGATTCTGTGCAAAAAGGAATAGTGACAAAGTTCATAAAATATTGCAGAGAGGGGAATAATATTTTCAGCAGAAAGAGCAAATAAAATATGTTGCTTTGACTGTGCCTCCCATGAAATGATATCTGATACCTACACCATGTTGGTCAGATTCTGCTGCACATCTGTAGACCCATCATCTTGTGTCCCATGGAGGCAAATGCTATGCTTTGGGTATGCTATCAGACTAGAACTTGGTCCTCAGTTTGCACACTTTCTGATAGTATGTGATAGAAATTATACAAAGAGCTAAGGATATTTTGTTTGTGTATGCATGTACATCAGGTTTTCTGTTTATTTTAAGGGGGAAAAACTTGTTTAAATCTTGTGGGCTAGATGCTGTACAGATAGTTACTGTACCATTGGTGGATTTATTGCTTAATTAGCAAAGCATTGATATGAGTGTACTTGGTATTCTTTGTTTCTGGACTTAGCCTGTGTGCATTTAATTTGTTTTTTATTATTTTTATTTACTTATTTATTTCCACCTCTTCCTTCTGCTAAAAGAACCAAACTAAAATTGGCTGTTTGGAGACACCTTACTGCAGTGATGCTTGGTACCTTCACAGAATCCAAGTGTTGCTAGTAGCTTGTGTTTCTTGCTCATGAACAACTTAGGAGCTGACTGTTGGCTGAGGACCGTTGACTCTTCTGCTGGGAAAGGAGAACAAAAGCAGAGGAATGGGAGCATGTATGGTAGAGGACTTTATGGTACATTGATCTAAGGCCCAAGAGACTCCTTTTTGCAGCTTGGTAATGATTTGGAGAGGGACCTGATATCCTGATAGATGTCTTTGTTGGGGCTGAGCAGAGTTCCTTGTGCAGTAGTAGCAGGAAGTCAGGGAGCTGATGGAAGTCGGGAGTTTCCAGACCTGCTTTTTGGGTTCAGAGGCTTGACTTGGCCCCTGCCCCAGGGCACGTGAGTGCTGTGGGACTGGTGTTGTGGAGCTTTGAGTTCCCTGGAGATGGTGGGGGCAGGCAACTGACTGTAGCTCCATGAACCCTGAGAAGGCTCCCCGTGTCTGTCAGTAAATCTGACCACTTCTGATTCATGGTCATTGGTGTGCCAGTCTGGGTTGCTTTCTCGGAGATGTCAAACAGTGCTTGTCTTCAGCCTGTGGTTTATAAAAGTAAAACCACATATAAATCCCTCTGGCATTGTAATAGAACTGGATTTGCAGGAGTTTAGCAAGCTAAAGCAGATCCTGCAAGTTGAGCAGGTATAGATTTAAAGCAATGGAAAAACCTGACTAAGGTAATTTCATAAATCCTGTTTGCTGAATGCATCAGTAAACCAATTGTTTGGTTTGCTATGGCATGAAAATTTAGTTAGCTGAGATAGTTATCAATCTTTTGAAGGTTGTACTCCCTGCAACAAGATCAAAACTGACTGAAGTTGATACTGTTTATGTTAATGAAGATATTTTTAAATGGATAGCTATATTATAGTTAGCAATTGTCATGGTTACAACAGAAAGGAAAAGCCTATCAGAAACTTTCTGGGTGAAGATAACAGCATAACATTTCAATCACTTAATAGTTTATTATAAAACTAAAGCAGGCCTCTTAATGAAGTCTTATTTTCAGTCAGTGATATTCTGCTTTACTTGCACAGGTTGTGGCATAAGCTTCTAAATCTAGAGCACATAGGCTATAGCTTGATGGGGAGAAAAATGTTCTGTGGTGGCTTGTTATAATTGTCAGCTGAAGTTACTAGTTTTTAACAAAATTATCAATTTAACTGGAATGCTATTTTTCAGGCTTATTTGAAACGTGTTGGTAGAATAAGATTGTACCACATCTGTCTGTGTCACTGGCACTGTGTGGGGGGAAAAAAGTTTTCAAGATACTCCACCTTTCCCCTTTATCTTTTTTAGGACAATATTCAAACCTGTACTTCAGTTGCAGTGTTGTGAATTTGATATGTCTTGGGAGTTAAGCTATTGAAAAACATACTGATGTCTTAAATTGCCCCTTCCAAATGCAGTACCTAAGTACTTGTGCATCCTTTTGTAAATGAAGCATTAATCACCATGTGATAGATTCTTTCATTACCTGAATTAATGTAGACATGAATGAAAAATTATAATGGTAATGTTTAACAGTATAAAATAATAGTACAAGTGTCACTAGCATCAGATTTCATCCGCAGAATAAGCAAAAAAGATGTGTGGTGGGGTTTTGGGGTATTCTTTCAGATCTCTGAGATTCTAATTAGAGAGTTGAAAGTAAATTCCCTGCTCTTGTACGCTTTTTTTCCTCTCTATGAAACTTAAGGTAGAATTTTCCATTGTAAATGCTTCTGTATTGTGGTTTTTTTTTTTTTTTAAGTTTTCTTTAAAATATAAAGCCAGCTTTTTGTAGTCAGTACAAGTAGGCTTCTGATACTGCTTCTAGGCAAGTTTAAGAATCAAACTTTTTCTCTGCATCTTGGTTAAATCCAAACATCCATGTTAAATTACATGTAATTTCAGCTGATTCACTTAAGGAGAACAATTAGTACTCTTTGCTGTTTCATTGCATGTAAAACTATAAAATCCAAGAAGTTGCTTACTATAAGCTAGTCATTTAGAATAATAGCGGAAGGGAAATTACCTTGGGCAGCATGATGCATGTTGGACTCAAGACTGAGCATGCAGTTACCAAAACAAGGAGAGGAAAAAGGGTTTCCTGCATGCATAAGCAATGCATGCACACTACATAATATAAGTGCAGGAAGATGGGATTTTAACATTAATGGACTTCTGGGAAAAAATATGTTGCCCGATTACTTCATTTCTACTCTATCCTTGCTAATGGAGATTTATTTGTCTTTGCGCTAGGTTTTAGGTATTCTGTTGCTATAATAAGAGCACAGCAGAGCCATGTAAGGACAAGGAGAAACCCTCTCAGGAGGGAAGAAGGACACAAGGCCAGCTTTGAAGGTTTGGAACTCCTATGCTGTAACCAGGCACAGAGCCAAACGTCCAACTGATATCCAATGTATCACATGTAGGGGTGACAACGGGTTTGTAATCCAGCCACAACAACATTAGTTAATGACATAGTGAATTAGAGTAATCTGTAATTTTAATAAGAGTTTTATGGAAATAGATCCTTTGGTGAAGTTAAAGGGATTTAGTGTTTTCATGCAGGAGAATGTGATGAGTTACTTAAGAAAAGCACAAGCATGCACAGGGTTTTGATTTTTATATGTGCTGTATATAGTCATGTATTTGTACGGATATTTGCACTAGCTTTGTGTGACTGCATGTCATGGATAGTTGCGTCTTGAGGCTCTTTTGCCAAGCTGTATCTGTACCTTTTTGGAGCATTCACTCCCTGCCCCATGCCCCACTCCCCCAGTCTTCTCCCAGAACAAACCTTAGAGTTTAGACCTTTTACATCTAGAAATCTGAAAAGATGCTTCATGCTGGCATTGCTTATGGTAGAGCTTGCTTACCAGGAATTCAATGCCCTTAAAGGAAAGGGCAGGTTACAGCAAATGCAAATTGCCTTTTCTTCCCCCATCATCTTTGACTCAGTTTTTAGGCTCTGTGGACCATACTGGGATTACTACTTACATAAAGCTTTTGAGGCTTGCTTCCACCTGGCTCTTTCCTGCTTCCCTCCGCTCCCTAGCCCCCACAGTTCTTGTAGTTGTGGGACTATTTAGAGATTACCAAATGTAGTCCATTCAACACCCATCTCTCCAAGCCTTCATAACTGAACGGTACAGGACCAAAAGGAAGCATAATCCATTGGATGTCTACAAAATACTTCCTGCTATCCATGAAAGCCTGCTCAAATGAAACAACAAATCTAATTTTTCACATCCTTCTGTTTAACCTTAATCTCAGCTGTAATCCAAGCCTAACAGGTAATCTGCTGATGTTTTGAGTGTGCAAAAATAGCTGTATCTCTTAAGACCTTGCTGATGTCTGTCAGTATTTTGCTTGCTCTGTGCCTCATGGATTGAAGCTGAAAACAGAGCTATTCAGGATTTTTTTTTTTAATGTTCCCAACCCCATCTGTGCCTTTAGCATTAGGATACCTCTGTGACATAGATTTGCCTGTGACCAAAGAGGGTGAAAGCTGGTCCTCATCCTTGTACTGCTAAGGCATTAAATACCTGGTAAGAAGTACAGGCACAATGAAGTGAACAGTGGGGTTGTTAACATCGTGGAATATCACAGGTATGTGCAAACAACTTTCATATAATTGTTGAAGCCACAGGGAGAGCTTTACTTTTTGTAATTAAAGATACAATTCTTCTGGTTCTATCTCTGTAAATAATCCTATTAACATCTCAGTTTGTAATTCCCTGGTCCTAACTCTACAGTGCTCACTCTCAGAAATAATTTAACTTTTAGAATTTTGTTATCTGCCAGCAAGTCTCAAAGTGTCTAGTGTTCAAATAAGGAATGCATAAAAATGCAAAATGATTCATGCAGGAGAATTTGAAATAGTGAACTATTCCTTCATTGCAATCCATTCTAATTGTTCTGTGATTCTGTCGATTCTGATGGAAATACTTTTGCAGTTTGGAGGATGAAGAGAATCTTAGATCTGTGTAAAATGTAGGTAATTTTCAGAGCTATACATGTAACAGGAGCAACATGAAATGATAACCCATCACACTTTAAGCTCCAGCTTGTCTATGTTTAAAAACAAACCATATGTTATTTGACTGGCTAGATACATCTTGCATCCTGTTAGAAAGGAAAATCATACTAATTTTTCCTTTCAAATAGGAAGATTCTTTAAAGTCTTTTGTCTCATTGGGGTAATGTAAATAGAAGAGTGGATCCTTAAAGCACATTTCTCTTGTCGTACAGACATGGGATCAGAAAGGGGGCTCTCTGTCACCAGATATTGACAGCTCTGTGGTTTTTACTAGTACACTTTAGCTAATAGAGACTTGTAGGTGCACTGAAGTTAGAGTTTTGTTTATTTGTTCCTACTCTGTGATTCGAACTATAGTTTGATGCATAATTCTTGTAGCATTAGACTAGGGATGCAGTATAATACACCTTTAAGCACTAATGCAAAGGCAGCAATCGTGCCTAGAAAGACTGCTTCTGGGTAAGCCACTCAGGATACAGTAACGAGCATGAACATATTTTTAACACTGGAAAGTAATACAGTATATATTTTACAGTTAATATACTCACTGTTCTTCATTTGCTAGTAGTTATATGGAGGAAAACTGGTACTATTTTATACATTAAGTACTGGAGCATACTCTCCTAAGGATTTGGGATTTCCCTCCATGGCATATTTTGAAAGTATTATTGACATTACATCCTGGGGTGTTACTGGTGAACAATGTGTCAATGCCTGCCATTAATTATTCTCAATCTGCCTTTGCATTGTGCCAAGATGGTGCAACCTATGCTGACATACACATACAGTAAGTAGCATTCCTGTGCTTTGGGAGGAGGTGAAAAGAACCATCTTGGGCAAGAACTGAGTGGAAGAAAACAAAACCTGGAATAGCCAGGAGAATGTGTTTAAAAATACTGTGGGGCTTGTGGACTGTGCTCCTGACATAATTCACAGAGATTTGACACTGACATTACCATTTGGTTAGAAAGATCACACAATATGACAGCAAAAAGAGCATATTTCCTACTCTTAATTACAATGGGAAAATTGTTTTTCAACATCTTTGCAATATATTTTTTCAAACTTCTTTGTGCTTTTCAGGATAAGCAATGTTAGGTGGCAATTTTCTTATCTTGCTGAAGAAACTGGAGAAAATATACTGATAAATTCATGCAAGCGCTGTCTTTGGCAAAGAAACTACTATTAAACATATAGGATGAAAAGTGGTACTGTGTGACAGTCTTTAACTTTTGATGGTCCTGTATCATTCTGCAAAGTGTGGGAATGGACAGCATAATGCAGACAGTTCCAGAAAGGTGGTGTGCTTTTTAACTTTAAAATTTTGTATTAAATGTATTTCTTTTTTCAATTTTTTTCTTGTGTTCTGCCTATGGTTAAAAGCAGGACCTAAAATGTTGTTGGTAATCTCAACAGAAAGGCCAAAGAATTACTTTTCTTGTGCAAACTCTCAGCCCTCTGGATTGTACTTAAGAGGTTATCCTAAAATTTGTTCTCCTTCCTTACAATCTAGGATGACTGAAGGTACCAGGTCTGTATACTTCCCTTCATTCAGCTGTAAGGCTTTCTTAAGGGGGAAGATAGTAGTCTTCAGATTCATCCCAGACATGTTCCTCTATTACTTCAGGTAGGAAGTCCAGCACTGAATTCCAAAAGGTGAAAATAGCTGTGCATCTAGGAAAAAAAATTTCCAATATATCACATAATATATATTTGTAACAAACAGTATGCATATATTCTTCTTTTCTTTTTCTCCTAAACTCAACTGAAGTTCATTGGAAAATACTCTATGCATTCTGCCTATGATAGTTTGGACTGAAAACTCTAATTAGTTTGTAGGGCTTTTTATTATTATTTTATCTTTGTTCATTATTTTTTGCTCAGTCTCTNTACTGAAAGTAATTCTCCATTAAACCACAAGAGGGCCATTAAATCTCAAAAGATGGAACATGCTGTATGTAACAGTAGCAAAATTTCTATTTTTAAATATCATTAGGGAATATCTGATTTTCATTTCTCTGCTTTTCTTTTACCTTTTTCCTCATGCAGACCATCTCATTTTCAGCAGGAAGACAGCACATGATCTTATAAATAATAAAAGAAAACCCTTGGAAGACTTGATCCAATGTGTGAAATATGTGCTAAAAATCTAATTTGTTTCAATCCAGCATATTTTGACTGAATAATAAGGAAAGTGACTAATTAATATCTTAATACGCTGAGGGCTGGGTGGCATGGTGGGCTTGATACACTCTCCTTCCACCTCAGGAGACCTGAGTTCAGGTCTTATTGATATTGCAGGTGCTGAACAGAGTTTGGTGGTTTCTCTCTTGCTGCTGGTATAGCTGCCATCAAAACTCATAAAATTCAGTATTATTGGAGGCTTCAATTATAAGCATGTTGAGAGCTGGAAAGCAAGGATACTACAGCTTTCAGCATGGTGTGCTTACGTGAGGATGCCTATTCAGTGACAAGCAAGTTGGCAAACATAAATCCATAGTTGCTTCCAGCAGAAACAAAATAACCCCAAAGTATTGAGGGAAGCAATAGATTAGTCTTGCCTCAGCTGCAAAATAGCTATTTTTCTTTCCAGGGCATTTAAAATTGAAAGCTACAGAAGTGATTTGGAGTGGTT
>VYZW01031419.1:13076-50755 GCA_013401315.1 Balaeniceps rex | reverse complement strand
TAACAGAAAGAACAGGATAAATTTTAGAAGTTCAGACCATACGCAGCAGAGAGCAGTAATCAAAGGTTCACAGCAATGCTACCATTGTGCAAAAATTTAGCTAGTCCATCTCACTACAGACCAGACCACTAATGTTCTGATTTGATTTTACAGGTGATCTTCCTGTGTGTCAGACACCAACCTCTAGAATACACTCTCCTTTAAGAGCAGACCTAATCCGTTCCATATTCATCTTTAAGCCTATAGAAGATCTGTAGCTGGAAGAATATCAACCTGACTCCATTCCAGGATGTCTGCCTTCAGGGGAAACTCAATATGGTATCAATGTAACCTGATTTTCTTTCTTCCTCTTAAGCCTGTTTCTACATGTTTAAGATTCTGCCACAAGTTCCCTGTGTCTGCTGTTGCCATCTGTCCTTCCTATTCCATGCTTCATGGAGAGATGCTAGCTCAAAAGCCAGCCACGTAATAGTACATTCTGATACTCTATGAGGCACCAAGAGGGAAAATACAAAGGGCACATTAAAATGACTCCCAGCCTAGGCCCGAATCACAAGCAGATGGCTAACATTTTCCTCCTACACCTTCTCCTTCTACATCAAGGAGTATCAATGAGTAATGAGCCCCCACATCCCAGGTGGCTCCTGGTTAGCGCCCTCTCTCTCCAGCCAACTGAGTAAGAGCTCAAGCACTCTAAGACAAAAAGACAGAGATGCACTGGCATCTGCATGATCAAACAAGGAAAGGAAAAGCAACAGATTAAAATCCTCCAAGGAGGAAGAGGACTTACACAGAGTCCCCTGTCAAACAGGAGGAAGTGAGGTAGTTTCTGTAACAACTTCATAACACGTACAACTCAAACTGAGATACATTTCCCCAAGCCAGCCCAAGGGCTTAGCAGAAAGCAGAAGACTGGTACATGAAGGGAGCAAAAGTCGTATGGGGAAGGACATGATGACTCAAAGTAAAAGGGCCAGATCCTCCACAACATACTCCTAAATTAATGATGCAAGGCCAAAATGCTCTAGCCACACATCTGAACCTAAATACGCACAAAGCACTGCAAAGCTCCACCGATACATCTAAGAAAAGTGAAGGGGAAGAATCTCTCTCTTAGGGCACAAAATCAAGTGTTAAGATAATGAGAAATTCACATCTCCAATCTGAATATATTCTGTAGCCACAAATATCCTTTAGGAATTTAAAATCCCCTCTTTGCAAGCATTACTGCAATTCAGGAAATCACCTTCTACAACCTTCAAGCATGTGAAGTTCAGCCCTACAGAAGGGAAACACATGATGGATATGCATATGCACAACATTGCCAGCCCCTTAGCAATACTCAGCTTGCCTCCTGGGGAATAGCTGTCCTTTACCCGCTGTTACTAACATTTATTTCTCCTGTGTCATGATAAATAAGCGATTTCCTGCTTTGCTGTCCAATTTTTAATTCCTAAGACTTTCAGAGTTTATAGCTTTCATCACATTTGTTCAGTAAAAACAACTTCTCAGTCCTTTGAAAGTTTCACTCCAAAAAACAACCTTTGCATGGAAGGCATTCTTGCTATTCATACTTAGTTAATGATCAGCAAATCCAAAGTTGTTCTCTATAATCTTATCTCACCGAGACTTGCTTACTTCATGTTCGCTATATGGTATTCAAAAGTGAAGCCACTCAGAAACCTTGAGATCTGGTAATTTCAATTTCATTGTAAATTTGAAGCAGGAAAACCTCAGCAGAAGAATTTCACAAAAAGCCTGCAATACGTTGCTTAGAAAAGGGAGAGAGCGCAGTTTGGAGAGACTATCTTCCACAACAAAGCTTATCTTTGTTGGGATGAATTTATACCCTCAAAGCATTAAGCATGTATGTTTTCCATGAAGCTTCAGGAGGAAGGAAGACAGGAGGTCTGAAAACAGCTCTAGGAAAAGCAGAAGAGATGCCTCTTGCTCCAAGCAAAAAGGTTGCATATTGTTGCTGTGCTGTCTCAGAAAAAGAACAGTGCACTTTTCAGCAAGCCGTTAAAAAAGCAGATCCATGGAGTAAGAAGGTGCTCCTCTACAGAAAACTGCCAAATTATCAGTCCTGATCGGACTTTGAAGAGCATTCTTTGAAGGCTGAGGAAGGAACACTGCCACTTTGCAAAGCCACAATTTTTTCTGAGCTGATAAAGTGGTAGTGAGCTCCCAAGAGAGCTAAGTCTGGCCCAGCATGTGTAGTGCCATATGCAGAGAGAGAAGGAGATACAGGCATGTATTCAGAGAGCAATGTCTCTTCTGTCCAAATACAGCCTTTGGTTCAGGAGGGACACTCTTCTA
The DNA here is from genome assembly GCA_013401315.1 of Balaeniceps rex. Taxonomy (NCBI): domain Eukaryota; kingdom Metazoa; phylum Chordata; class Aves; order Pelecaniformes; family Balaenicipitidae; genus Balaeniceps; species Balaeniceps rex. The sequence continues at coordinate 48,436 of VYZW01031419.1, read as the reverse complement.
TGCAAACAAATCCAGAAGTTGAGAGGAAGTGGTGAAAAGTGAAAGCCTTGTTCAGTAATCATAAAATATCTGTAGGGCCATTTAGATTAAATGAGAAGGCCCCTTCTGAGACTCCAGGCTATACACTCACTGCCTTTTCAGACCATTCCATTCATTCTGTCTGCACTGTCTTGGACTAGGGCAAGCTTGTACTCAAACACAACAAACTCTTCACCATAGGCATCACCAGATCGTACTCTCAACTCAGTTGTTTGCATCACACTGACACCAATGAGTGACCTGTTTCAGCGCTGTTAACCGACACCAGCATCTACAGTGATTTCGAAGTCCTGCTCTGCAGCAAGATTTGTCAAGCTGAGTGAAATGTTTATGACTATCTGGAAGTTATTCCTCCTTTACTGTCGTGGACACCAAAGATTTTGTAGCCCTGAGCACAGTGATTTCCCTGCAAACGCAGTTCAAAATGTCCCTCTCACAACAGAGTATCACTTTTTAAGTCCCACAATGCTTCCATATAAACAGAGTGACCATGTCATTAACTTTTTTTTTTTTTCCTCACCTACCCACTAACTTCTTTTTAGAAAACTGGCTCAGCTAGATAGGGAACAGATGGATCTGAGTTTGGTCACTCAAAACCACTGAAAACTCACAAGTACAGATAGCTGATATATGCCATCATTAAAATATGGTTTCACCAAAAAAGCAGCTTTTATTTTCTTTCTGAAAGACTTATATAGTGAGAGAGTATAAAAGCACAGATTCCATACCTATAAATACCCAAGGTAATTCAAGAGAAAAACAATTCTTCTGTACTACAACATGGCCACAGTACATTTAAAGATAGGCCAGGTTTTCTGCTCCTCTCAGTATTAAGCTCTGCCATTCTGTTGCTGTATGGTCCACTCAAACAGTTCCCTGTACGTTTCACACACTATAGCTAACAAAACCAACCCATAAGGCTCCCATTCATTACAGAGCTCTTCCAGTTTCACCTTTCAATATGGCAATCTCAGAAGTTGTTGGCTGATGGAAGCTCTAGGGCATGGGGTAGGGTGGCCTGCTAATTAAAATGCTCTAGTTCTCAGCTGTGTGCCTTACCCACAGTATGACCTTCCTCTCCTGATGCCACAGCTTCCCCATCTATAACACAACTCTTCTCTCAAGCACTAAAATTAGGCAACAGCACTGTCATTAACCCAAAAATTCCATCTTAAGACTGTACCCCTACTTTTCCCCTAGCTGGCTGCATGCCACAATCACATTTTCCCAGACTGAAACTGTGCTCAGCCCCCCACTGAGTAATAAAATAGATGAGGCAGACATGAAGTAACCTCTTCACAGGGTACTCACTCTGAAACATGCCTGTCTTATCAACATATCCCTTGACTCCAAAAGTAGAATTTTGCTATTTGTGAAAGTATACTTTTGTCTTGCTAACATAGCAGGTTAGTTAAATGAAAGGAAGACCAGAAACTGTTTCCCCAGGCTCCCAGTGGAATAGAAGTAATTATCACCTAGACAAAGGGATTATGCTCCAATTAACTCCACTGGCAGTTAGGGTGAACACAGAACAGACAGAGCAACAGAAACTCAAATGTACCTCCTTGGCATCTGCACCAAAGGCAACAAGAAGAACAAACCTTTAAGAAGAGGGGAAGAAAATCCAGCAGCTTTCTCTGTTGCTCCTCTGGGATGAGAAATGGAGCCACCTGCTCATACTCTACAAACTGTCTGCCTAGAGTCTCCCACTGGAGGGTATGGCCCTGCGGTGGCTTGTCCTTGCTGTGTGCAGGCTGTCCCGGCACTTCTGCTTTGTCTCCATCATCAGGGCTTTGCTGTTGCTGTCCTGCTTTGCCAGGTGAATCCTCCAGCTGCCATGTGAGTTCAGCTGCTTTGTCCATGCTGAAATGAGACCTGAAGTTAAAGATACTGTGTTATTTACAGTTAGCATCATCTCTTAGCAGCCAACTGTCCCATGAAACTAGATACTGACAGTCTTAATTATTGAAGTTGGGGAGATTAGAAGCATGGAAATGCTGGCAGCCACTGACTTTTCCAATTCTGATGGCAAAGCACTCTGCTCCTGGACAAGAGCATTACCACCTTGCAATCACATGAACAAGCTCTCTCCCATGAGACACATGTGCATGTGCTATAAAACTCAACTGGGTTTTGGCAGGACAAACTGGTAAACTATGCAGGAAATCTGGATTCCAGCCCCAGCTTTGTCACTGAGTCAGATCCTCTCTCTATTCTTCAGTCACCCCAATTGTAAAACAGGTCATAACTATTACCATCATCAGATCTGCAACCGAAGAGCACTACCCAAGAGCCAGGTTACGCATTTCATTGAGTATGGATGCTAAACTAAGCTGCGCATTTCTGATGCATGCCCCACCTAGAGTGGGGTTGAAACACTGGCTGGAATAAGAGCTGTGTGGAAAAGCCAAGGATTCCCCACACGGCTGTGCTGGCCCAAACAGGCAGCACCATTCAGCTCTTCTATCCTGCAGATGTACAGCTCTGTACAAGGTGTAGGTATTTTCACTACAACATTACCTGGTTTGCTGATCCTGTAAACTGAAATGGATATGCCTCAGTGAAGGAGCAAGGCGCTTCTAGCAGCCTCATTTCCATCAAATCGAACCTACAATGGGTCCATCTTGCACTATAGGTAGAGGAATCCCTCTGGTATCTTCATCTCAACCCCAAGTCCTCTCATCTACTTTCTGGCCCCGCTTTCATCCATAGTCTTCTGGGAGGTCACTGACACAGCCTTGAATCCACAGCAACTCTACTCCTTTGCTGTAGGCCTTCTGTGAGCTCACCCTGCTACCCAGAGCCCACATAATCACAATGCTTACACCAACGGAAATCAGGCTTCTCCAGTTTCCATCAAAATCAGCCATATGCTTATTGGTGTCTAGGACGTTGTCCGACTACTCAAAATACGACACACATAAATTATCATAGTGTGGGCAGGCAGCTGGGGAGTTGTCACCAAGATGAATGTAGCTCATGACTTCACTTACCAAGTATATTTTATTTTAAGAGCCTAGACAAATCTTTAACACATCATTACACCCCCCCAAAGAAAGCACCAATGTACCTCCATTTCTAGAAAATGGGTTCCTTCTCTACAGTGTCTCTTTGATTGCCATTCTATCTTGTCAATAGAAATGCCAAAAAGCAAATGTAACTAAAAAAAACCGAGTCCTGCACTACCAATACATACATCCCTTAAAATAAATTTAAAAAAAGACTATTATGAGCCTGGTTTAGAAATTATGAGCCAACAGTAATACTATATTTGGGATTCTCTTCCTTTGCCATCCATCAGCTATGCAGCTGGCTTACTGTTTGCATCCTGCCCACTCCAAGCCAGATGAACCAGTTTCACTTCCACACTCATGCAGCAGCTCCATACCGCAGAGAGGAAGAGGGTGACATTATCTTGTCACTGTGCACCACACCACCTGCAGCAAGCTGATGGTCCCAGCAGACACCTACGCTTGGATGCAAATGCTGATCCTTCACACTACAGTAGAAGGTAACTTATTCTACCACAGCCCATACTCTGTCCTTTGCTAGGAGATGGAGGGCTATGAAATTTTGATCGGTCTCCACAGATGTCAATCTGGAACTTCCTACCTCAACAACATTTTGAGTTTTGCTGCTGCTGCTGTTTTCCTTAATTATCTGTGTTAAGACAACACAACCCTATGAGCAGAAAAAGTGTGACGACTGTTTGCACAGAATAAACAGGAAGATTCTGTTCCACATGACTGCGTGGGAGTTACATTTGTCATATGTTATACTTAACCCTGGTATGGGATTTTGGCCCACTTGAGTCATCATGAAGCTGTACAGTGTGTTGAGAAAGCTTGGGTATGGTTCTAGGGGCTTCAGTGAGCATAGTTCAGAGTTACTTTTTCAATGAGGCTGCTCTCATCCCAAAAGGCACCATTCTCTTCCTAAGAGATATCTCTCACCTCGGAAGCTGCTCTGCTAAGCCTAAGTCAATGCTAAGTAACAAGTAACTCACTCCCAGTGCTTACATTCACCTTGGTCATTTGTATAAAGAAGCCCAAAAATCCTTTACAGAGGCATTTTACAGATGGTGAAACTGAGGCATGGAGGGATGAAATGAAGTGTTTACACTGACCAATCAATGGCACTGCTTGAACCGCACTGCACTGAATGGCACTGCAAATGTGTTTACCAATTTTCTCTCTTTCTATTCATAATTTACTTAGCAGGCCTTTCTAGCTGGTGGCATAGCTAAGGCAAGCAGGGCTGGTCACTCAAAAAATTCTCTATGAGTAACGAAAGAATTCTTCCTCTCTCCACAGAAACTATTAAAACCAGATATGCACACACAACTTCATTAATGAAGACCTAATTTTAACAGACTATGTAAGACATTTGAGTGTACATGGAAATCTTTAATCTCCAGAAGTACATGAAAGCAAAATGAGGATTATGATTTGCCCCCTTATTTACTCCAACTGTCTAGACTACAAGAGGCCTAGTAGACTAAATATCAGTCCTCTAGTATTAGTCTGTTGTCTCCACTTGCACTATCTGCTTTAAATATTCCTTTTCCTAATAGCCTTTTCTTGCATCTACAATTTCATTCAGACTTCTAAATCCTTTGTGTTTTCTATTCCTCTTGGAGGATAATGATTCTTCTAGACCAATCACAATATCACAGGGTTCAGCATTCAAGTATCTTCAGTATTAAGGATAGCTTAGATATTTTGAAAAGGTCTTATATGTTGGGTCTCTTCTACATCCCACCATTTGTCCTGATCCTCAGTGTAAATTAACGGCTTATTTCAGTTTTGATATGTTATAATTATCACAATGATACAACAAGTAAAGTCTAAATAATAAAGATTTTAAAAGACATGAAAGTGAAAATATATCAAATAAACCTGATGCTATCATTCAGAAAGTACTGTCAGGTAACAGAGAGGAAGCAGAACATATTCATGTATTTTCCCTTTTGTTCTAAATGAAGCTTGTGCGAAATCACGCTGCAATGTGACTACGCCTTTTCAGACTGATAAGACAAAAGGGAAGAAAGGCCTGACCAAAGCTGGCAGAGAACAGGAAGAACTCTGATACTAAAAGCTTACTGGCTGAACAAGCATGATTTTTTAAATGACATTTTAAGTATATTTATCTGGGATTAACTCCCCCAGCAGTCCAAAGAATAATCCCATACAGCTACAAAATCCTGATTTGCACCAAGACCAAGAAGTTTATTTATACATTTAAAAATAATTTGTTATCAGAGAAGGGTCTCATGGCAAGATGGTTGACCAAAACATCAAGTCTCATCCAAATTTCAGAGTCTGATCCACTTTTCATGTTAAGTATCTGTAAAAAAGTCAGATATTTGAGTGTACATGGAAATCTTTAATCTCCAAAAGTACATGAAAGCAAAATGAGGACTACAATTTCCCTCCTTATTTACTCCAACTGTCCAGATGACAAGGCATATTAGACTAAGTATCAGACCCCTAGTACTAGGACTACCTGCTTTAAATATTCCTTCTCCTAATAGCCTTTTCTTGGCTATTAAAACCCAGGATTCTTCTCTGACTTGCATATACCCCTACCGTAGCCAAGAGAGAAGCACAGATATTGGGTATACTTGCTTTTGAGATGTGGTCCTCCCAGAAGTAAAGTAATGCCCCCATCTCAAGAGCAAACAGAATGCTTCTGGTCAGTCATGGACAATATAGTTGCAACAAACTCAAAAGGAACAAGACCAGGGCAATTCTGATCATCTCACAACAGCAGCTCATTAGATAAGGACATGCAGTTAAACCAAATCTAACAAGTCTCCACTAGCAACAGCACCAGATATACCCCTTACATCTGTAAATCCTATTATTATCCCTAGATTAAAGGGTGCAAGCAAACTGCTGATCCTTTTTCCTCCTTGTACTGCATTTTAGGATGAACTTTGACTGAAACCTTTGCTGTTTGAAAATGATCCTACCATAACAAACCAGTTGCAGATAATACTGTAGTTTCCTTCAACAGTTAACAGTCTGTTCCTTTTGCTTTCACAGCAAATCTCTTGGCATACCTGGGCTCCTAGATTCAGCAGCTCCTGTTGCAGTCAATAACCACATCCAGAGAAATGAGCGTTACTGCTTCTGTCCTGCTAGGCATCTTGGTGTATACAGCTGCTCCCACTCTGCTCTTTAAACTTTCCACTGTGAATCACCTGATTAGCTGCTGCACTTATTTCCTGAGGAAAGCAGAAGTGAAGAGCAAATGAACCACGTGCTCAGGACCCGCCAAGCTCCCAAAGCAACTTAGAACAATTCAGCTTATGCACAAACCTGGCAGGCATTGCATGCTTCTCCCTGAGTCAAGAGTAACCAAGTATTTCCCCCTGTACCATATTCACAAAGAAAAGGTATGTGTGTGGGGAGCGGTTGTTTCATTTTGTTTTTAAATTTAAGGTTTACCAAACTACTGCAGGAATACAGCACCACAAAGCTCATGCTCTCTGTGTAACCTGTGCCCAAAGGACAGGCAACAGTTGGGAGTCCTTCCTCAGATGCAGTACCCTTAAAATACCTTTGAACACTGAGATGAATGCTAAGTCCTTGACCCCTCTACTGAAATGGTCAAGCCAGCAACTCAGATCAAGAGGCAAGCAAGCACTATAAGCTCACTGACAACGTAAAGGAGCCTAGATTAGCTACAGGGTTGGGGGAAGACTACTTCCTAGCTGTCTAGCTGCTTTTTTGTTTTCCCTAATAACACATCTGAAAGGCTTTATAATTGGTTTTTAAGGGGAGGTAGAGTTTAAACATTTTTACACAGGAAATTCAAGTGTTTCCTAAGCTGCTTCTCCCCAAGAATTTTATGGTGACCTTGAGAATCAGTGGGATCATGGCCTTACAGTGACTGAAACCTGAGGGGTTGCCCTAGGTGATTAAAGCCATCTGTTTTCCATTAACATCTACTTCACTCAAATGCCTGAAAAAGTATTCAGGAGGAAAACTGACTTTCTCTTCCAGCTAAACTAGGGCAGTACCCAGACTGGAGACTCCTGATGTTTCTGAAGGTAGAAACAGCAAGTCTTGAAGGGACTGATTTCACTGTTCGATAGGGTTAAGTAATGAGACAGAACAGCGATTGCCTATACCCTGCAGGAACCTCTCTCAATGCAGCGATATTTCTGGCATAGAAATCCCTTACTGTGGAAATGTATTTATTGAAAGAAAGATCAACAATAGAGGCAGCAGCAAAATCATGGGTTTAGTTCATCCCTTTACAGATTATACCAGCAATTAAGCAGCTCTGTAATTTTGCTGCAAACAGAAATATACCTTAGATCCCGAGGAAAATACTCCACTCCAGTCTGTACAGACAGTAGGCTTAAGTTGACGAGGTTTGGAAAGCATTAGCTAAACTAAGTATAATCTACAGGGTGTTTTCCAGGCAGATGCAAGGTCACACTCTGAGCTACCCGCACCCAGGGCAGCTCCAGTGAATGTCGCATTTGGCCACTGCAGTGAGCCCCGCCGAGACACGCACAGGTCTGGCTGAGCTCAGTGCTGCACTGACATGGCTGTGAGGCCTCTGGGCAGCTCTGAGCACAGGCAAAGCAAGCTCACACAGCCTGCAAAAGGCTGTGCCAACACATCCACTACTTTTCTGCTTTAGGCCGTTCACATATGAGCCAATACTTTCCCAGTTGCAATCTAGCCAAAACCATAGCGGCAAGATGAATGGCAGAAGCACAGAGACACAGAAGAGAATATTAATACCAGCCCAGAGAGAACATCATTGTTTTCCCTTTCCTAACTCAGAAACAAGCCTAAATGTGCTCCATTTCCACCCTTTTATTGTCAAATTAAAACCACAAAACAGAAGGTCATTTGCAGCAGCCCCTCCATGCTGTATAATCAGAGAGGTTTATGTCCCAGGAGCCTTCCCTATCCAGTGATGCCCCCCTCACTAGATGCTGTCAGGACTCAAGCAGCCACATAATCATTAGCAGATTTCTAATCCACACAGCAGAGGAAGCACCATTTCTCTTTTTCATTCTGTGCTAACTGCTGATTGGGGCTGAAAGTCCGGAGTTTCAACACGCCCTCCCACTTAATCTCTGCTTCACTGGAGCAAAACAGCTGTAACCAAATTATCTGTAGCAAAAATAACTCAAGAGTTAAAGACAAGCTAATAGCTAGTGTAGTAGGAGACAGTACCACAACGCCCTTTGTCAGTTTGGGCTGTTTATATTAACAAGCCCTTGCACTGTGCCTCCACCTACAAAAATGGAGAGAAAAATCCTTCCTTTCTTCGTCCTTTTTCCCCCAGTCTCACAGGAAAAAAAAAGGCATGTCTCCCACATACTTGCATTCTATCTATGTGCAGGGCACCTAGTTCAAAGGAACCCTCATCTTGGTTTAAGGTTTCTAGAAAGAGCACTAATAACCTCCTGGACTCAGGAGCTAGCTCTACCAACACTGACTGGGAAACTGCCATCTGATAGGGGCAGCACTCTTAGGTAGATCATGCATGGCCCAGTGGAGATGAGATGTCCTGCCTGAGCCAGACATACAATGGGCTTCCTGAGGGAAGGATCTGGAGGTAACTACAAGGTCCACCTGTCTCACAGCATCAAATAATGTCCCTTATGTTGATTCTTATTAAACTTCTCTCTTTTTTGTCACTCTAACCTTCACACACAAGTGGAAAAACCCTGTTTCGTGCCTTTACAGTAATGATACCACCCACACTGAGGTGTCTTAGTCGTCCAGAATGGCTAGAAGCACAGCACTTCTCCAGCTTGAGACTGGAGGTTAGCTACTCCAGGTTTCTCCTGAAACCCAGCTTGCAGTACATTTCAGTTGCATTAGATTTCACCAAATGGGCTGACTGTTACACCAAGAGCAAACATGTCCTCTGGCAATTGCTGTGCAGTTGCCATTTCCTGAGGGGCTGACAGTTCAGCCCAACTGCAAACCCAAATGGGAGGGAGCTTAGCTGAAAAGCCTGTATTTCTCCCTTCAGCAAGCTTCTCTCCTTGTAGACAAATGAAATAAAATGCAGCTGATCTTGCTGAGACAATAAATCTTTCTGCTGCACATTCATAACCTTCAATCTAGGAAAAAACCAGTTAAATGCATGTCCCTTTTACCATTGTAAAGTATCTAAAAGTTGAGCTAGCTGCAGGGGTTTTTTCCCACTCTTCATCTTTCCTGCTAAGATCCAGCTATCTTCTTTCTTTTTTCTTGGTAAAAAGAATGTTGATTAAAAAATGTTCATTGAACCATTTTCCATTTCTTTAACATCATAAAGGGAAGCGGCACTGTTTCATTTTCCTCCCCTCTTTTTCAATGGCAGAACAGAAGCTGACAGAGAGACTGCAGAGAAAGGCAATACAAAAATTTAAACCATCTGCTTAACCATCATTTTCACTCATCGTTTTTCTCAGTAAACCTTGAAATCTGCAATGAAGGAGGCGTTCAGCTCCCTCAGCAAGTCTTCCCAAAGAAGCGAAAGCAGCGGGCCATAAAGCAAAAAGCTGCAGGACAGTTAATTTGAGCAGCTCAGCTCCTTTCCCTCTGGCACACACAGGAGGGGAGGCCTGGGATGGCAGGGAAGGCCAACCCACCTCTTTGGCCAGGTTTTCCCTGGAGGGCAGAGCCCTGGGGAGGCGGGAAGTAAAAGCCATCTTCTGCCGGTGCTGCCGGGCAGCCCCGAGCTGGGCCAGGGCCCTGGAGAGAGGCGGCCTTCCTGCCCGGGGAAGATTGCCCCCAGCCAGCACCACCACCTCTGAGGAAAATAAGGCAGCACATACAGATGCATGGCCACACTATGCAGATTGTAAGGTAACTTGCATATTTGTACACCTGCACAGATAACTAAACTTCAGCTTTAAATTAAATAGAGCTCATGCTGATGAAGCCATTAGACTGGTAGCTGGTAAAGACATACAGCATATCTGCAAGGCAACGTTTCTCTGCCTATTGCCTGCCAGCACCCCTTGGACCGAAGCGCTCTCAGTCTGGATCGGGAGGTCTAGTTACACCACCGACTACTCTGGCACCATGACTGATTGGCTGTAAAAAGACAGGGCAGTTTGCAGTGTCAGTGCTGGAGTCAAGCTCCTAACTTGCCTCAGGAAAGGGATCCGTTTCTTTCCCCTGGCGTTTCCGCCTGGGCAAGGCCAGGCAGTCTGCAACCCACCCTCTGTAGAGCCTCCCAGCATCCAGCCTACACCTTGGCGCTGGTAAGGTTTGATCAGTAGCTGCAGTGTTACATGATAAGGATAATTCGTCACATGAAATTCTGCTATTTCAAAATGTTTTATTGGCAATTGGAACAAATTCCCTCCATCAACAAAAATCTGTAAATCAAAACTGGATTTTTTCCGATGCTTTTGTTGTTTAAACAGGAATGAACCACAGTATATCCAATAGCCTGCATCTTAGAGGTCAGATTGGTGTAGTGGTTTTCAGCCTTTTCCAATCTGTGCAATCCTGAAGTAGTTTCCTATAAACTCTTACACAGCAAATGTAATTCTGCTGCTTGTCAGCCTCCGACATTGCTCATCTTTTGTGGCTCCTTTAAAAGTAGTGGGGGGGAGGATAACTGGACTATATAATCACAGAAACACCCTAAATAATTTTAAACTTTTTTTTTTTAATTTCTGTGCATAATTAAATGCCACCAAAATTATTCCAGAGTTAGTAAAACAATATGAAGTTTTAAAAACACAAGAAAAAAGAAGCCACATTTAAAAATTGGTTGTAACAAAAGTGAAAATATTCTTGTTTGAAAGCATCAGAACAAAACATCTTGATCAAATGAACAGAATCTTTTTTTTTTCCCCCAAAAAAAAAGAAGTATTAAATATGAAAGTTCCTCTGGGAAGCTGCTATTTTGATTAAGTGCCACCTACTGACTAGAAAAATGTCGTGCAGGAAAATTTTTAAGGCAGCTTGACTGAACACATGATCTCCACACTAGAAGGCATGTTAGTCTAATGAGATTAAGGAAGTCAAAAGGCTAATGCAAAATATAATGGCATACCATTTCTCCCCCCTCCTGGACCTCAGATTAACCTTCTACTAGAGGACACACAGGAATTCATTGTTTTCATGATCAACTCAAAAGTTGTCAAATGAAAGATCATGATAGAGATGTTCTGCAGGAAAATTTTTACAAATATTTGCAAAACAGAAAGGCAGACTTTAGCACATAGCACTTACCAGAAAACACCACTCTCAGACACAGCCTCAGACAAGAGCACAAGATATAATTAGATAAACACATATTGTCCAAGAGCTATTTTCTTGGAAGATTTACTCTTCTCACTCTCGGCAGAAGCAGCACTAAAACCTCTGCAGACAATACCACTTTCTTAAGTCTCAGAAATTGGTCCTAGTTCCTGTTTAACACCCCTCTGCTCTCTGCAAGGGTGTTGTGTAGCTTGCACAGCCTGCAGCAACTCTCATCGTCATCTTAGAGGAAATGGGGAGCCTGAAGTTCAGACTAAACAAATTAAGCAAAATCCTTGCAACACAAGTATGAGAGCAGACATATTTCTCTCTCTGATGTGTCCCCTACTAACTACTATTATTTTTCCTTTTGCAGCTCCCAAGTCTATTTATAAAACTCCTGCTCCTGTGACCTTGCTCTCCTATAAGCTGCGCTCCCAGAGGGACTCTGCATGTATCCAGGAAGGCTGCTTTCCCACAGTGGTAACTACTCAGGTACCTTCAAATAGCTAATAAGCATGCTTAACGAGCTCTTGCACCCTATTCATGGATAAGCCTGGCTTTTCTACAGATATTCTTCTAGCTCTCTGAACTAGACTCATATATCTTCCCCTCTCTTTAATTCCTTATGTACAGAACTAATACTCCAGTTGCATTTGGTTGCTAGCTTTTGCCATATCATACAAAATTCTGGACAGAAGGAATGGGCACAAACTGATGAAAGCTGTAGTTTTGCTACCTGGTATGCTCTGGTTTAAAAAACAGTTCTTGAAGCTGAGTAGCTTCCCTGGAGACTGTGGTTTCCTTTTTTCCTAGGAAAGGACTGCTTTTAGGGTATTAAGAGAACTCTGTTCTAGGCCGGTAAATAATAAGGAAAATCTCTTCAATCTCTACTTAATTTATAGCCAGATTCTACATTAGTGTTTTGTTTTCTGCTAGAAACTTGACCTATAAGGATACACAAAATTGCTGCTGCTGCTCAGCAGAGAGGTAATATTAGACTTGAAATTAAACCCTAGCATTAAACACGCTTTGTTAAAGAAGCAAAGTAGAGCAACAAGAGACTAGTCATTGGCCACGTGATCATTTGCGAACTCAGTGTGTTCAGCAGAACTTGAAAGCGCAGCTTTCAAATTTGAAGCAGAAGCTGCTACCACATGGAGTAAAAAGGAGGAACTGGTAAAAGAATGCAGTAGTTACCTTGCAGAGAGGCTCACCACAAGAGGGAAGTGCAACAGGCTCCTCAGCGGCTATGTGTCAGATAGGAGTCCCTTTTGCTGTAATACCTTTCCAGGGCTGGAGAGCAGTGGCTCAGAGCTGACAAACCAGCAAATTCCTTCTGCAAGGTTGCATGTTAGGATGCCAGTTCAGACACAGGGTCTCTAGGGCTGTGTCTGCCTAGAAGAATTGCCTCTCTGTAAAAAGGGAAATGTGAATGGCTGGCTTGACATGGAGGTCTAAGAAGGGTTATTCAGTACTAAGAGTTGTTAAGCTGTCTAAAAAACAGACACCAGTCATGAGGTGAAACTTAAATAATTGTTTTGTATCTCAATGCATGTCACCACACAATGCTTAGAGGAATGTGCAGATGCCTCTAACTTGAAGGAAGCAGAAGTCTGTCAGTCCCGTGGCTTGTATTTTATGCTACACAACTGGAGGAGTAGTTCAGAGATGGGATCCATCTTAAAAGCCATCCTAAATGCACAATGACAAGTGTATGACTAAATTCCTAATGTAGGCATGCCAGGCTCTACTGGTATTTTTGTTTCTATTTAAGTTCTTATCCTTTTTCATTTCCATTAAACTTTTATTGTCTACTTTTATTTCATTTTTTTTTCCTCAAATGAGATGAGAATAAAGATGAAAAATTCAAACAGCCTGCCTTTGCCCAATACAGGCATTCCTGCCAGAGATATTCAGAGCTCTTCCTTTCCTATGCACCTATTTTGTCCATACAGACCATAAATACGAAACTATATCTTACAGCCTTTTAGCCTCTGCCCCAGCTCCAGACATTACCTGGTTTGTGGGTCTCAGCGGTAAGATGGGCAGTCTTCATTCTGAGCATCTTTTGTGTTGGCACCTTCCTCTCCGACCATCACCGGGTGGCAGTACGACAGAAGGGCTTTCAAGGTCTGCTGTTACACGAGGCAGCAGAAATCATATATAGCTGCAGGTACACAGCTCATTTTCATGTTATAATTTCAGCTTCCTCTTCTTTTCCTCAGTCCATCTTAAATGATGAGACAGGAGAGTATCACAGCACAAAATACAACTGACTTTCCTGTTTATTTACTTTCAGCAATTTGAGCATTTATAGGATTACATTTTCATACTCCCACCAGCCTCTGGAACGGACAGGTTTCAGTCAGGCACCCAGCAGAGAAGCCACCTGGAAAACAGTGGTCTACTTTGACCCTCTCACCCTAGGGGCACAGAGTATAAAGGTGTCAGTGTGTAGCAGGGCAGATAAAAGATTGTGAATGAAGAATGGACCTTTGGGGGGAAGCAAATTACTTGTAAATTGGGTCAGCTTTGGCAAAGGAAAAAAAAAAAGGGATATTTAATAGAAGAGGGTTTTTTCAATACTTTCAAAATTAAACTAGTTGATGTTTTGTTTTGAAGAGGCATTTTTCATTTAAACATTGAACAAAAATATTAGTAAGGCTAAATAAAGCATAACATAAAACAGAATATCCCAAGACAAATGTCATTTGAGGGGAGTTAATAATTTTTAGAGGGTTATTTGGTTGTTTTTAAACAAAAAAAAAATCCTGTTCACACAACTTTAATGAACAGTTCAGTGCTGTCTCTGTAAATCCAGTAATATAGAGCTCTTCAGTACATGTTTTTTTCCCCAAGCTGTAAATTCCCTGCAGGAACACAAGCTTAGGAACTTTCTTGCTAAGGATTTAGAACCGTAGGGGTTTTTGGTGCTACAAATTTCTGATTTTCAAATGAAGTATCTCTATGAAGACTCATTACGTTGCAGCTGCTATGAGTGGACAACCACCACAGAAGATCATATCTGAGATGACATTTGTATAAATACACAGTTGGATAGTCCAAATAAGTCTGCTCCACATATTAATACTGGGGCAGGGAAAGGGAAGAAGTATTTGTCATCTTCCAGGAAACAGGTATCCTTGTAAACAAGATGCTGATTACCAAAATTAAGACCACTTTTATTAGGATTATATCTGTTCTGAACTGAATGCTGATTTTAAAAGACTATGATCCCTAAATTATTTTTCCCCCATGGAAATGCTGACATCATTATTTAAAAACCAAAAATGCTTTTCACATTTTTCTGTTACATTTTGATCCAAAAATATTTACAGGAGGACATTTTCAGGTCAAATTTTTGCTTAAGTAATACTACTTATATTAAACCCGTTTTTCTTCCATACATCTTGAAAAGTTTATCAGAGAGGTCAGTATTACAATCTTCATTTCACAGGCTGGAAATAGTGACATTAAGAATTGAAGCGACATACCCAGGGCCACATTGCCAGCCAGTGGCAGAGCCAAAACACAAGTCCAGAAATCATTAATAATTAAAACTCTATTTTGATTTCATTATTTTCTCCCCCTCTGCTTAAAATGATTTGAAACAGAAGAAAAATGGGTCAGTGTTAAAATAGCAGCACATTTGAAATTTTTAGCTTCCTTCATTTTTCACCTAGCCTCCAGTTTTCACCCTAGTTTTATTTTGAATCAGATCTGCCTAAATGACTATATTTTTCCCTGAGACAGCAGGAGGAGATATGTTCCTGAGGGTGCCAGCCTCAGTACCCAGTGTCTAAAATATGCATGCACTGCTCTTTGGTTCCTGCCACTTAAAAAAAAAACCCAAACCATTCTGCAGAGATAGCATTTAAGTTTTTAATAATGCATTTCTGTATCTCCTCTCTGAATCAAGGACCTCATTTCTTCTAGACCCATAGATGACAGATAGCATAAGTGATTGCCCAGGTTACCACATTTTAATGCGGCTGATTCATGAGGTCCTGCAGCTCCTGACTACAGGATATATTGCTGTCACTATTCTCAAAGGTGCAGGGAAGGTCTGGGGGTGTAGAGGAACAGATGATCAAGGGAAAAATCAGTAATCTCTCCAGGTTTTCGCATCCTACCTGTCCCAGGAATGTCAGAGAAACTCAGACAAATTTTCTTGGGAGATCTGAGTGAGAGCAGACTAATGTCAAGATACAACTGGAGGCATGGCTATGTAGATAATACAATTAGAATCCAACACCTGGGCTGGACAGCACAGTTAACTGGGGCTTGGTCATGCAGCTTCCTTTGAAGTTTGAGGCTCTATGCTTTCCTTAGATAATGCAAAATTCAAACAATGGGAACTACTCCAATAAATTCTGATCCAGCAAGTCAGTTAAGCATGTATTTTGATGTGAAGCATCAAAAGAGTAGTCTCTCATGGTTTAAGTTAAGCCTTTAAATGCTTTTCTGTATTGGAATCAGGAAATTAAGTTCAGGGAATATCAGAATTCATTTCATACAGAATTTCTGAGAAAGGAATCATCCATTTGAAAGAGGCAATGATGAAGGGAAGACCTTCAGCTGCTATTTCTCGGATTTGACAGGTTTGATTGCAGTAGCAGCTTTGTTAGACCTGTGATGATCTGAAGGTGATAGTGAGGCAAGGGTTGGAGAGAAAAGTAGCATTTTGTTAGGCCAAAACATACAGCAGCAGAAAACAGGCTTTTGGACAGACTCACAAAAATGTTGGACAGAAGGGACTTCTGGAGGTTACTTAGGCCATCCTTCTGTTTGGAGCAGAGCTAGCACCAAAATCAGACTAATCTAGCCATCTTGAAAACCTCTGAAAACTGACATCTCACCTGCTCTGTGGTATCTGCCCCAGTGCTGCACCACCCTCCTGGTGAAAAAGTTTTTCCTAGGCTCCAATCTGAGTTTCTGAGCTGAAACTTGGGGGCATTGCTTTTTGTTTTAGCATCTGCCACTACCAAGAACTGTTTGGTTTCACAGTCTTTGAAACTGTCCTTTAACTAGTTGTGGGTTGCTATTAGATCCCCCATTAGCCTCTTTGCCAGATTAAGCAAGTCTGTCTCCCTCAACCCTTCCTTGTAGGTGATGTGCCCTAGTCCTCAGCCATCTGAGTAGCCCTTATTCAGATGTGAAACAGATTTCAAGCCAAGTACAATTTGGGAACAATTTATTTGCATTTACCTTAATTATGTTACTCAGTATTTTACCTGGCTACGAGACACAAGTTGCAGTGTCATTGCCATTCTATTTCAGATTGGAAAATATCTACTAGATCTTGTATGGAGCAGAAACAAATTATTCAACATCTCTGATCTGCCCTGGGGTGTCTGCAGTAGATATTGCAAAGGTAAAAAGATTTCTCTCTGTCTCATTAATAAAGCTATCATCTAGGCACAAATTTAAGATAGGCACTGGTTGTCCATACAACTAGTATCCTTTCTACATGTAATTTATCTCCTTAGCCTGTGAAAGGCAAATGAGATGCAATACTTGGAGCCACCCTGTCTCAGTAACCCTATGTTTGCCTTCATTACTGAAGAAAACTTTGCTTGCAGACATGTTTAGGAGTACTGCAATAGCAAGAGAATTTCTGGTATTTAAGGGGGCATATAATCTCTGTTCCTGGCATTGCCCTTGGTGTAATAAGGATGATACCACAAAGACTCATACAGAACAGAAAATATACAAAATTGAGTAAGAACTAGGAACATGCTTTGTCTCACTGTTTATAAAGCTTAGAGAAGTCTAGAATCTTTGGATTTATAAGAGATTTGTCATTTTTAAGAGAGTTTTTACGTTCATAATCTAAATCTTGCCTGCCTCCAATGTATGAAGGTACGGTCACAAAACAAAGTGGGAAATCTTTATCAGATCATTCAGAACTGTCTAGCCTTTCTTTTGTCACCTCTTCAATTGCACTGCCTAATAACTTCTTGGAAGTCAGAAATTTCTGGTAAAGGTTTTGCTTCTCAGTAGTGTAGTGCACACCCTCAGTATGGTCAGAGACCAGTGTTTATAGCAAAACCAGAAAGGGCACATCAATATCTTTGATGTTTGTCAAGTATAAACAAAAAAAGGGAAAGAAAATACCAAGTCAGGCTTTCTTTATCTACTATGAAGAATAACATAAAATTCTCAAAGTGATTTCGTGGGTCACTTAAGTGAAATACCTATTCTTCCTACTCACAGGGCACTCTTCTGAAAAAAGTCAAATGATTTTCAGGTATTTGCTACAGTAGTAGAAGAGATCTTACAGAGATATAAGTACACTTTGTGCATGTTCATCACTGCAGAGGAGAAAAAAATTAAAGCCATCTTTGGCTGCCAGCAGTATCTCTGCTTGGTAAGTTTCTTGCCCCACTGAAGTCTATGACAGCTGTGTTATAGCCTTCTCTCAAGCTGTAGCTGCTCTCTGGAGATTCACTCTTACATCCTGAAATGAAAGATTAATTACTCCTGACCTATTTGTGGAACGTGACTAGATGGGAAGGAACAGTGACTGTAAAAGAATGATAAAGATACCCAGAAATTGCCTAGTTTCACTCTGCAAAACATTAAAAATTATTCTTGTTTATAGTCTCCACCTCACCCCTCATTCCTGAATGTAATTCCATGAGATCATAGTTCTGTCCTCTGTTAGTAGTCTTGATGTGTTTGGCATATTCACTGCCTCCTCCGGGAAGCATTACCCCTGGGAAGCCCAAGATGCCATTAGGCTTACGCATTTTCTTAATTTTCAGCCAAATATAAAGAAATTGCTCCATTTCTTATCTCTTGGCCTTAGACAATCCCTGAACTAAAGCTCTTCCTGAACTATTAATTTTTCTCAAAAACACCTTTGAGCTTCCAGTTGTTTCCAGAGCTGCTCTAGAACATCTGCACAGCCTTCTCCATCCTGCATCATCAGCTTACCTGGTACTAGTGAGGCCACCTCAAAAGGAGAACAGGGGAATTCTCTCTTCACAGTCCAAGCATTTCTTGCTATATCTCCTAAGACTGCCAGTAAAACCACAGCTGAAAGACCAGTGGCCCTTTTCACCTGGAAAAAACAGATGGCATCATGATCAAGAGGTTTGAACTTGTGATCACTTAGCCTGGAAGCAGGGGTCATATCAGACTGAAATTCCTTCTGGTCATCAGATACTAGAAAAGTTGTCAATTTATGCCCAATCTTCTTCAGCAGAATTCCCACAGTTCCTGTGTACAAAATTATTTTAGCTTGCCTTGCAGAGGCAATGCTGCTGCAGTTATTGATCTCAAAATGCACACAACGGTCCTTCTTGTTTCTTTGGTCCCTTTTCCATCAACTCCATTTTATACCCTATGAGAACAGATTATAACCAAAGTTGCAATCTAAATAAACTGGATCTGGATTTCAATGGTGCCAAAGTCCAGGGTGATTAGATCTTGGGCTTTGATCCAGACGCATCTTGCTGATGAGTAAAGAAAATATATCAATCAGCTAGTTACAACAAGTCCCTGGCCTGCATATGGAATCAGAAGATGAGGAGGAGGAAAAAAGGATATGCCGTGTAATAATTGGTAGGTGACAGCATGCTGTGTGTGTAGCCTGGGGAAACAGAGATCCATTCAATCCCCCCACACAGATTCAGCAACTTCACTGGCCCACGCATTCTTCCATCTCAAGCACCCGACACGTTTCATAGCCTCCAGCCATCAGCCTTGGCGCCAACAGATGAATCATATCTTCTGTGAGTGTCCCTGCCACAGTAACTTATTATCGTTATCATCCTCTGCATTTAGATAGCACTTGCCAATCTCAGGTTTCAAAACACTGCATGGAGGTGGATGGAACCTGGGACTGAATATCTTGCTTGTAGCCATGCAAAATAGTTAGCATTAAGGCTGGAGACCACGCCTCCCCACTCTCCTTAAATTTTCTAATCCCTAGGCCACATCACCTTTCTTCATTATGTGTGCTTAGCAATCAATGGTAAACACTTGTGATACACAAAAGAGTTTTTCCACATTCCAAATAGGCAGCAGATAATTAATGAGCACATTTATTTTTAGATTCACATAAAAAGACAGATAGTAGCACTTCTCTAGTACTTGGTTAGTCAGCTGATTTCTATGTTCTAGCCTTGTAAATGCTTAGTGCTCTATGATAGACTGCCATTCGGGATTTGGACAAGCAGAGAGATATAACCATGAGAACAGTGGTTTCCAGCAATGGGTACACACACTGACACTGTTATCACAAACCATCAGGAATGCCCCTCTTGCCTCAGATCAGTCATAAAAGTCTTATTGCCTACAGCCCAGCAGCTTCCTAAGTCTCTCTGAGAAGCCTGCTAAATTGGGCCACCTTTAGCCTAGCTCTAGAATGGGATGACCAGCAACAGCCATTTGCTTCCTAAGGGAAAGGGAGAGACAGCATAGCAGGGTAGGACATAGTCCCCTGAGTGAGGTAAGTAGGCAAGACTTTGAAATGATGGTCAGGTTCAATCAGGAGTCCAGATCATTGAACACATTCATGATAATGAAACAGGTCTAGGGTCAAGCTAGGAAAACCACCCACAGCTCATAGTCAGAATTAGGTTGGATAAAGGTTACCAGTATCAGATACAATCCAGCAATTGCTAGGTAGAGCCACAGCAACAAGGCAGATACAAGGTCAAGCTGAGAAGACAGTCCATAGATCACAGTCCTAACCTATACATCAGTATAGCTGAGCTAGCAATCAATATTCCTACAAGATAGCTTAGGCTAAAAGTGAAGCCCCAAGCCTGGGCTTAAATGGAGCTCCAGGGCCTATGAGCAGAGGATGTGGGTGGTGGCCAGGTGAGGCTGGTCAGGGCTCTTAAGGCTATTAATGCACTTCAGGGCCACAATATATGTTTCTGTAGTCTTTGTAGAGTGTGCTTAGGTGTGAGAACAACTTGCTGCTTACTGTGAGTCCACTGCAACTCCTTCTGCACCTCTATGTAAGAGTTTTTCTGGTGTCATAACCCTAGGCTTCAGTAGCAAGGACACAGATGAGTTGTGTTCTGAAGTGGTGGGCAGGCATTACTCAGAACTGCTAGTGCAAGGACTCAGTCTGAAGCTCAGCACACAACTTCAGGTACTCTCAAGCTGGGGAGCCCAGATGTGTTTTCTGGCATTTCTGTCTAAATTCTTTTAGTGGGGTATTTTCAAACTCCCCTCAAGGATACCTTTTCTAGGTGAGAGAGGAGAACTGGTGTCACAGAACTGTATCTCCATTTTCCTCAGTTCTACCACCCCTGTACTTACCAGCTTTTATTTAACAATGAAATATGGGGCTAATATATCGCTGGTTGGGCTGAGCTAAACCAGTATCCCTTTTTTCTACTATGTGACTGCATGTTCGGAGAGAGATCTGATGCAAATACAGTGAAAGTAAAACTTTGACAGATTATTCCTTCATTCTTCACATCTTTACAATCCTTTCCTTTAAGTAAAATTACTGCACTGAAATAATTGTCCTTAGATGAACTGCCAGATGAACTTCAGTATACTTAAATTACGTACTCTTCAGATTGCAATTACTGTCCTTCTCAAGCAATTAAAGTTGTCAATACCATTGCCATTTGCAAGCAGCGTCTGAGTCAGACAAAACTTGAGGTAGGGAGAATAAGTTAAATCAGCCATTACTCAACCTTTTTTCCCCTCCTGCATCACCACAGACTGCTCTGAGCTCTGTCACCTTTTACGTAGAAGCTTTTTATATAGAAGGGTATATGTTCAAAAAGCCTCTTGCCAGGTATGTTTTGAAGGAGCAGCTGGCAGTGGTGTGGGACAGATGCAGGTGAAGAGTTGACGTGGACTGCAGATAAAGTGCATTGCCAGCCCTGCTGCACAGGCAGGGCCCCTGTGGGATGTGGTTCTGTGGGGTCAGAACAGCTGAGGAACATATACCCTGAGAAACTAGCTGTGTGATGGAAAGGGGCTGTGAAATTCACAGGAGATTTACAGTAAATACAAACCGTTGAGAATACGTTGTCCTAATTATCCTGCTCAGTCTAAGTAGTTCAGTACACAAGCTTCAGAGATTAACCGTTCCTGTAGGGTATGGTTCCTTCTAGACACTTCCTAGGCTACCTTTCTATTGGACCTATTCTGAGTGTTTCTTTCAGGAAATATTTCTTTAAATTGTCAGAGCAAAGCACTGCAGCCAGCATGGAACCACTTGCTAGAGCTGATTTTTTTTTTCTCTCTCAGCTGGCATTTTTTTATAGCTTTTTTTCCCCCTGACAAATAGTTTATTTGCCCCAAAGAGTACATCTGAGAAATTCAGGTCTGAATTTATTGTGTTTAAGCTGGGGAAAAAAATAGGAAATTTCCAACTTTTAAAAAAATAATTTAAATGATGTTTCTCTCTTGAAAATTGCTTTAAGAAGGGCTGAAAATGTTTAAGTCAAAGCAAAACATTTCAAACAGGATCAAATTCAATATTTCTGTTTACACTGAGTACTTTTTTATTTAACCAAAAAACCTTCAAAGTTAGCATTTAGTGTTGAGCTTGGCTGTTATTCGTTTGAATGTTTTCATTTTACCCATGAACATGATAATTATTTATATAGGTCCCTATATAATGTCTTTCCCCAGAGGGGAAATCAAGCTTTCATGGGAAGTGACTTAGCAGGATGAAGTGTCCCATGTTTCCCATGAGGTTAAAAGTTCAGCTAACTTTATCTCATGTTTTACTGTACGCACCTTTTGGCTTCCTGCTCACACTGCAAAATGATGTGTATAAACAACATCAAGCAGACAAAAAATGCTGAAATTATGGGGAGAGAGAGAATTCAGTTCAAATGGTTGGTAGGAAAGACTTTTTGATCCAGGGACCGAGGTTGGGCAGAAAGGCAGAAGCATAACTTCCCTCTGCCGATGCTCTTGCCGGTTACGCATGGTATCAGGACACTGGCTAAGCTTGTCAGCCAAGGGATCACCAGTTAGCTACTCTTTACTGTGCTGAAGCCCAGCTAATACAGATGATTAGTGGGGAGATAACTGCAGGGGCCTGTGTATTCAGAACAGAGACAACAGTTCCGATCACACGTCTAGCCTCATTTACAAATGTGCAAACCTGAGACGGCCATCATGAACTCAAAGATTTACAATCACTTCTAAGCACCTGGTTCCACCAGCAGCTAAAGCAGCTAAAGGTCCAAAACATCTTAGCCATTGCTGCAGCCTGCACATTGAGAAGTACAGCCTCTGTAAAGGGCCAGAGAACCTCTTCCACTATTGGAACTATGACTTGATGGCCAGTATTCAGTATCCAAGATATGATGGATCTTCTTGGCAGAGGAGGAAGCTGCCAATCTCAGATGTTTTTTGTCAATGCGACTCAGCAATACAAACTTGCAGGGTGATACTGCAGGGCATGCACATTGCTAGGGAGATATTTACCCCCTTTTCTAAACTGCAGAAGGACCTGCTAGGCAGATGGGGGTGGTGTGGAAGGAGGTTGTGCTAAGAGCAGCCCAGGGGCAGGATGTGTCAATTACTCAGATTCAATTTTCATCCAAGTATCTATTTATAGTTTATAGATACTATTTAATAGTATCTAACTATTTCATCAAATGTCTGTCCTTTCCTCCCCCCATTACTGACTGCAGACTTTGCCTCCCCGCCAGGGAGGGGTGAGGGAGAGCTTAGCAAGGAGTACAAGTAAAAATGACGGGCGCTAAAATGGAGCGATGGCATTCCCCTGTGCTCATCCTACCAGGCTGTCAGTGCAGGCAAAAGAGATTTTTCTTTCCTGCAGAGAGCAGCGGGTCGTTTCTCCCTCAGCTCCCCTGCTCTCACCGGAATGCCTCCCCGGGAGGGATCCCGTGCTCAGCAGGCAGCCCGGCACCCCGCTGCCCTCTGGACCAGTGCACTTGGTATTTTTTCTAACGCACAACCTCATCAGATGCGCAAGCTTCTCGGCGTGTGCTTTGTGCCCTTTTTTCCCCCTGGCTCGGGCTTGGAGAGATTCTGCTCCTGATCTGATCCTTGTCGAGTCAAAGCGTCTGTTGAGCGCGATCGGAGGAAGATGCGGAGGGGGAGTGCGGGATCCGCGCTGCTCCCTGAAAGAGGCATATTAATAACACCGATGTGTGGCCAATTAGCAGAAGGAGCCAGGTCCAGCCCTCGTGTCTGCGTGCTAGTGATTTATCGACAGTAATTACCGAGGCACTTAATGCCTAGTTCGGATGGGAATTAATTCGAGACCGGATAAATAATGCATTAGGGTTTATTTAGCCCCATGTGAAGCGTCGCCCCCGAGCCAGAGCTGGAAGTGAAGTGCCGCTTGAGCGGAGCGCGGCGATGCGCGGGGCGGCGGTCCGGGCCGGGCGCTGAGGCTGCCGGCAGCGGCGCGCCCAGCCGGGAGCATGCTGAGCCCCAAGATCAGGCAGGCCGGGAGAGGTGAGTGTGCCTTCCCGTGCGCCTCGCGTTGTGGGGAGGGGGACCGTCTGCCGGCACGGGGAAACTTCCCGGCGGTGGCGGAGAGCCTCTACCCCTGCCCGCAGAGACACCCGCCCCCCCCGCCCCAAGCTGCAGTGGCCGCCCCCCCGGGGAGCGAGGCTGCTGCCCCGCTGGCCGAGGCCGGCCCTGGGGAGGGCAGCGGGAGTGAGCGGCCCTTGCAAAGGTTCGGGGAGAATGAAGCGTAGGAGGAGGGGACCTGTGCTCGTGTTCACCAACGTGGTCTGCAATGTCAGGGCTGAACGGCAGGGATGATTCAAAAATTGTACTCTGTCCTGGGACTCGACGGAGCCTTTGCACCCCTGTGGTGGTTGCTAATGCTCTAATTCATTATAACAGCTGGAGACGGTTGTGACAAGTTTACCTGCAGCATCTTGGAGAAGCAGTTTGCTGTAGCAAGTTATTCCCTCCAGGGCTGGAAGGAGGAGGTGGGGAAAGTCGTTCTGTGGGAGCTGTGGACAAGACAAAGGAAGGAAAGAAAACCTGCCCTGGGTTTGCAACAGCTGCTTTGAGCAGTCGTTCAGACCTGCGAGGTGTAGTATGCAGTGTTTGTAAAGCCATCAGCTGGGGCTGGGCACAGCGGTGTCTCCACTCCAGCTCGCCTGGAGGAGATGGTCTGGCAGGGGATGTATTGTGTGATCTCCGGCTGCAGCACCAGTTCCTCGTTTGACAAGGCATTTGTTGAGCATCGTTGCAAGTCCCAGCCTAATGACAGTCTCAGAGGGATATCTTCCCACCCATCGGAAACAGAGGCTAGATTAATGTCATTTAGGAGGAAAAGCAGACGCCGTCAGAAGAGTATGTAAAGATCAGGTTTTTCTTCAGCCATGCCAACATTATAAAAAAATAGGAAAGTGTCACTGGTTCTAGCTGCTGTGATTCCGAGACAGATACTTCCAGCTGAATGTCACTTCGCATCATATGTGTAAAAGCAGTATTACATGCTGAACAGTGCTTAAAATAGCAACAGCCCATTAAACAGCTGTTAGTATCTTTGAAGGAAGAAGCTTCCTGCCATCTGGAGGTGTCAGGATCAGGTATGTACAGCCTCACCCACAGTAAAGTCATATGTACTTCTTTTTTAGTTACACAATTTTGTAGAAGTTCAGAAGGTTTTTCATAGGTGCTGTCTCTGCCATCCCCCTTCTAAGGGGTGTCTAATCTCCTTCCAGTCTTTAATATATTTGTTATGCAGCATTCCTGTGGGCTATTATAGCTCTGATGAGACAAGCTAAATGATGTGACTACAGTGGTACAGGAAGTCTGTGTCAGAGCAAGGAAAACAGGCTTTCACAACTGCATGCCTGCCATTCTCCGCTTTCTTCAATTCATCTGGAAGAGACTAAGTTATATATTAATATATATTGAAGTTATGGGACAGATATAATTCTAGATCCCTGTGGGCTACTGATGCTTGGGGGACAAACTGTAGTGTACCTTTGTGATTCAGTTTCAATTTATAGCAGTATATGTCATTCTCTCAGGGTTTGTTCTGTTTCGTTCGTTAACTGTGCAGTGGTAGGTTTATTTCTGAGTGAATTTAGAACTCATAAAAAGAGCTGGCTTTTGAAACTTCAGGAATTTTCCTAATTTTGCAATGCCGTGGCAAAGCACTGGTAACCTCTTACAAAGGTTACCAAGTAGGACCTAATCCTGCAAGTTTCTTCTGTAGCTCTTGTTCACAGGAGCTGTAAACAGGCAGCGCTGAAAATGCTGAATGCTTCTTGAAGGTAAGTGTCCCACCTTGCAAGACTGAGCTGAACATGAAATGGTAGTTCATGCTCAGTGGACTCTCAGTCGTGTTTGCTAATGAAGGTTCAGGTGGTAAATGGTGGGCAAAGTATTGAGAAAGCTGCAAGAATCTGTTGCTGACAGTGAGCATCAACAAGGTCATGAGATCTGCTGCAAGCTGCTGCATGAGCTTGGCTGACTTCTCAGAGTGGTGGCTGTTAGCTCTGCCATTGAGGACTTAATTGTGTAAGGGAGGCAGTGTGACTTCTTTGAGCAGACAGAATGAAGAGAAAGGACAAGGAAGGATACTCTGGGTACAGCCTGTGGTTTCGCTTGAATGTGATAGGAGGCAGCAATAAAGCTGATCCTAGGGATGTTCATGTCTTTGGTCTAGATTTCTTGTGGTTGAATTGTTCAAACCACCACGTGTGCATGTCTAGCTCTTTGCTTCAGGCTCCCCGTATCTGTGCAAATAGGAATGCTTTATCAGCTTGCCTTGCATTTCCAAATCTCTGCTGAGAATGTACCTTTAAACCTTCACTTGTGATGTCTGATGCTGTCATTTTTGTTTGACTTGTGGATGGTCCTTAAGAAAGCTCCTAGGTTTAAAGACACTCAGGCTTTTGAAAATGCTGAGTCTGGACTTGAGCCTGACATCTGGGGTATAGTTCTTAACATCTGTGAAAGGTATGGTAGAGAACAAAGATAATTTACCTTACTAGAGGTAACTGTCAAGTGTAATGCAGTCCTTGCCGTTTCATCAGCAAGCTAGCATCTGTAACTCGGAAACATGCATTCAGAGGTACATTATGTTTTCCTAAGACCTAGGAAGGTGTAAAATCTCACAGACTGAAAATCTTAATGTGCATAAATGGGCCTTCTGGAAAATCATTCAGCCTTGCTAGGGCTGAATGGATTTTGCGTTATTTTTTCATCTACAGGGTTTTATGTACAGCAATTGGCAGAGTCCAGGATTCTGAAATAAGTGGCTGCAATGGAAAACATCTATTTTCACATTCTTTCTATGATGGGGCATAGAAATATTGCCTTCCAACGTGGAGACAAGAGAACTTTAAGTATGGAGAGCAGGAAAAGTGGTTTTCAGACTACATCCTTCAGTCTCAAGGAATGCATTTTTGATTCATTGTTTTTAAGAGATGAAAAAAATGAAACAAAGCATGTGCTCCTTGGTTTTAAAAGTCTTAAACATGTTATACCTGCCCAATTGCATTTAAATGTGCTAGGAAATGGAAGCTGCACTGACTACAAGCTTATGCATTTGTTTTTTAGTAAGTGATGTGATGGGATTGCCCTCTATAGCAAGAGAGTTGGCCTGATGACGTGATAGATTCTTTACAGTATTCCTGTCTTCAGCACAGCACAAAAGGTTATATAGGTACTAAGAATAAACCTCTCCTTACTGGGACTTTGTACTAATGGGTGCCTGACATTACGGAATTGTCTACACTTCTCTGACCTATTATTTCTGTTTGGCTGCATGCTCATACATATGTTACAGTATGTTGAAATTTTTCTTCACAGTCATAATAATTAAACTTTTGTTTGTTTACTTAAAGCTTAGAGCCTGGAAAAAGTGATGGGAAACATTTTGGCTAGCTAGCCTGCTGCAGATGAACTGTTTTTACCTCAGGTATGCTTCAGCATGGCTGTAGTAGAACAGAATTGTTTCCCCCTCTCCTTTTTCTTTCTCTGAAACTTGTCATAATTCAATTTTAATGAAAAGTGAGCTTTAGCATACTTAAAACGTTTCTAAGGATGGTGTGTAGTAACGCTGCCAAAAGGGACTTTAGAGGGTAAAGTACTAGCCCTCTGGGAGTGTGCACATTTACAATGTAAGCTTCATGTGCTTGTGGTGAGGACAGCTAGATTTTAATAGTCAATGCCTTTGCAATGGTGTAATTGTATTTTTAATGAAAGTGCTGTGTCTTTGATTACAGGAGCATGAATACCCTATATTTAAACTGCTTTCTTATGGCAGTAAGGATACATGACTGCATGATTTCTCTATCAATCTCTCTCCTAAGAATTTTTGAGCTGCTTGGCTAAATCCAACCAGATTTGAAAGCAGAAAAGGAGTGTCAAAATATATTTGACTCCTATAAACTCAAAGAAAATTGGTGGCAGGACAGAGGAAAGGTAAACATATCTGTACACCTAGGGAAAACTGTCACATAGTACTCAACAGAAATATATGTTCTGAAAGATAATGACCAACTGACCATCCAAAAGACACATATTGGCTGTCCTGTAAGAGCACACATACATTCAAGTCAGCCAAAAAGCTGAGGGATGTAGGAATGTGTTGGGTTATCAGGGATGTGGAAGGAACTGGGTATTTGAGGAAGATGAAGAGGCAGCATTATGCAAGTGTAAGGAACATGTAGAGGAACTGGGGTTTTTTTGGCAGAAGAATATAAGGCAGTAATCAGTGGAAATCCAGACTTCCTTAATTCTGCAGACTGAAAGCATATTATTTAATACAAAAGCAAATGACAGTTATGAGGATTACAGTAGTACACTTTGGAATCTACATGAGCATTTTAGGGTTAGAAGTGGGCTTTTGAAACAAATCTAATTGTCCTCAATTACTGCACTTTGGTTATGTCATGAAGCAGTCTCAGAATAAACAAACTAGAATTCCTTTTGGATTAAACTAGGTGGGAAGATATTTTCAGGAGCGCACCTAATGCTCTGCGGCCACTAATGGGTATTCAGTCTATAGGATCAGAATAGAACTAGTCCAAAACAGAGCCCCCTGAAATGCATATGTAGCATGGATACTAATTTCCTGCTGTTAATTAACAGATCTGCTCCTAACAATCTGTACTATTTGTTAATTTAGACATCTCCGAAGTTGTCAAAGAGTCAAAAGACATTTGTATTCAGAACTGATAATTTTATGTTAATTCATTACTTAGGTGGCCAACAATTCACTACCATAGTATCTCAGAACTCAACAATTAAAAATGTGCTTACCTTTGCACATGCCACACTTCACAGTAACAGCTACATTCTGTGGATTAGGGAAAAACCTTAGGCCACATACGAAGTCCAAGGCAGAGCCAGGACTTGAAACGAGTTTCCCAAAGTTTAGTCTACGTGAAAAAATACCAGATTATCCTTCCTTCTTATTCAACAGCTTTTCACTGGCCATTTTCTGTCGTCAGAACACATCTGACTTAAGAACTCACCAGTTAAGAACAGCTAAGACATATAAATCCAACCCCAGAACTTTATTTCTGGAGTAAATGGAGGGCATCAGCATAATTGCTCAGGTTGCCCAGAGAGGTAGTGGAGGCCCCATCTCTAGCAATATTCAAGGTCAGGTTGGATGGGGCTCTGAGCAACCTGATCAAGTTAAAGATATCTCTGCTCACTGCAGGGGGGTTGGACTAGATGACCTCTAAAGGTCCCTTCCAACCCAAAGCATTCTATGATTCTATTCTGTGAACAAACTGGTATGAAATTGTGGAGGGTGCCTCCAGGAACTTTTTTTCTGTACCAGAAACATTGGGTGATTGGGGTCATCCCTCTAGAGATTTCTTGTCTAAAGGAAATTACATTGTTAATCACTTTTTCAAGACAGTCTTAATCACAGCAGAAGGCTATCAAACAGTCACAGCTTTCAGGAGTTCTCATCTATCCTGAGTTTGCCAGGCTCAGGAATAAGCTTCAATGATGATGAATGACATCTAAGGAAACACGAATTAGGCATTTTTAGACCAGTGGAGGTGACCTCTGACTCTGTTAGAAGATGCTGCTTGTTCAGAGTCATATTTGGCCCGGCCAGTTAGTAATTCTTCAGTATCACCAACACACTTCAGGTTCCAGGAGTTAGACCTCATCTAAGAGGCAACCACAACTGCAGTAGCAGGCATAGGTAGCAGAACAATCTGTACAACAGGCAGAGCTGAGATAAGACCCAGCAAGGGAACAAAAAAGAGTGATTAAAGGAGATTTCAACAAAAAGGAGAAAAAGAAGCAGTGTGCAACTCAGTTTGTGAAAAAGCAGAGAGAAGAAATTAGGAACAGTGAAATAAATACATTTCATAGGGACCCAGGGGCAGCTAAACAGTCCTAAGTGCACTGAGATTTCTCTGTTTACCAAGGCATCAACCCTCCAGATTCTGGCTATTCTCCAAGTCCTCCACAGCGAGGAGACAGTCCTGCTGCCATGTGCACAACAGGAGTTCACTGTCATGTTTCTATTTTCCTCTGGCATTAGCCAACAACCAGTGGCACCTTCCCCCTCAACTCCTGCAGAGGCCAGCACCACTCTGCTGGAGCAAGTCCTGGACCTCAGAGACTGCGCAGTGCAGGCAGCTCCTCAGGCTGTATTCCCTTCAAAATCATGCTGTGTAAAAAGCCCTCCTTTCACTGGCCAGTGAAAGGCAGAAAAGGGGAACTCTCGCATGTGTCTAGTCCCCCTCACCAAACCACAGCTTAGCAGCTGCAGCCTGTTAGCTCTGCAAAGAGGAACACCAATGCCTCCACAGCTCCACGCTGCAGCTCTGGTTTGAGGGGCTGATGATGCACACAGCTATCCCAGAGCATGTGGGAGGCCAGCACCTTGGCACCTCCAGCTTACGAGGCAAATAATAACACCTAGCTTCTTACTCCTGGAACCAAAGTAAACAGCCCTGGAGCTGTGAACTCCTCCAAACACTTCCTTCAGCCCCTGAGAGCCCACCAACATTGCTGGGAGCACACCAGCGCCCAGGGCAGGGAGCAATCAGTGTGACTAGCTGCAGCTGGCATGGCAGAGCCACCATTAACAAGGAGCCTAGCTGCAAAGGGGAGGTTCACTATCCCCCTTCCTTAAATGAGTGGTTCTTTAAGGCAGGAGAGGTAATTTCAGGAGCTGTGCTCTAGAAAGGTATGTGGGTGAAAGGCTAGGTTGAAGTGCTGGTAAATATGCTTTGGTTTATGGCTCTCAGTTTGTGAGCTGGTGGAGGAAGGAGTCTGTGAGGCACTGGGTGGGGGGAGGCAGTGGCCCTGTCTGTGGTGTGGGTCTGGGCTTCATCTTTTTGCTTTGGAGGAACGAGAGATAAAGCTGCTGAGTTGAATTTAAAATCCTAAGGCAATGGTACAGGGGCTGTGGAGGGAGGTGTTGGGGCTGGAGCTGGTGCACTGCTGGTTTAACTGGCCTGAAGGCAGCTGGAAGAAATAGGCCCAGACTAGAGGGTAAAGTGTGGGGGAGAAGTGAACAAGGAGGGAGCTGGGTGACCCTTTCACCATGTGCAGCCCTAGGGAGGTGAACAAAGCAGAGAATTACTTCTGCCCTTTGGTACGAGGTCAGTCTCCTGACAGTGTCCTGCTGTGGTGCAGGGGTGTGCAGCAGTGAGCCGCATTATTAGATGCGTGCTGTAATTACTTTGTCTCTGTTGTCCCAGTTCAGTGGCCATGCACATATATAGAAAGGGTCAAGAAAGTGGTATTTGTGGGATTCCTCCAGAGACAGGTTCAGATTCCCACTCTTGCTTTGTGGTGTGTCCCATGAAAAAGGACCTGGGCTGTTCAAAGGTGTAATCCTCTCATGTCTAGATAACCCCCTCTCTCCACATAGGATTCATGGTGTGTGCTGAAGTAAGCCCTGCTCTTGGCAATAGCAGATTTCTGTCCCTGCCTGAAGGCTCAGGCAGGAAATCACTCTCCTTGGAAAAAGCCCTGAAAAGTTTGTAGGCAGGCACCAGCTTATTAAGCACAGGCAATCTGAACTTGAAATAATGAGCCATGGCCTCACCTCCTGGGGAGGCGATCGGGCCTTGAGAAAGAGCAGTAATTCAGCTCAAAGGGTAGCTGGACTGCTGGGGAGAGAACTTGTGGGGAGGGAATTAAATATTAAAAAATGAAAAAGCTATAGGCTGTCTAATTACTTGTAAAACACCCACTGAGTGAGTACAGCGTGAAACTGGCAGGGTTGTGAAGAGCACAGTGGAAGCACTACAAATGCTGGCACCTCTCTCCTGAGAGGACAGTCACCTGCTACTTTTAGTGCCTATATAGATGTATTTCTCTTTATTGCGAGGTTACTATCAGAATGGCTTTTTTCCTTGCTGGCTTCCCTTTACATTCGTGGTAGCTGATACGCCAGCACGGCAGCATAAACAGCTTAATTTGTTTTCTCCAGCTCCCTGCATTATGGGCAGAGGTAGTTTGAGGCAACAATAAAGGCACTTGCACACTGTGGTGGGAAGGAGAAACCCCTTGATGAGGCTATCTGGTGAGCTGGAAGAGGAAAGGATCTGTGCCTAGGCTCTGCCTAGGCCTGCATGTGTTTAAGGTATTTAAAACTAACATGGGGGAGGGAAGCTGCTGCTGATAGTCCTTCTAATGTGTGTTCCTTCCACAGATCTTTTCTGTGTGTACCTTGTGCTCAAAAGGCAGTAAATTGGTCTTTACGAAGAGCTAAAGAGAGGAGATACTAGGTGTTTGCTGAAGTTGAAATAAGTTACTTGTAATATCCTTCCTCTTAAATGCAAGTGTTAAGAATTGTTTATGCTTCAGTAAGATAGTCATCTTGTGAACTGGTATCCAAGGTTAAAGAACAAACCTATGGTATAAGGAGCTAAATGACAAGGAAACTGTGTACATTGGTTCTAAGGTGAGAACTGGTTCTGTTGCAGGGGAAAGGATTGGATTGATCATGATCTTTTGGGGAGAACTGTAGGCGCAGGGTTAATACTTATTTCCTGTGCAGAGCCACCCTTACCTTATTAACCAGTGACATCTTGTTAGAAATAGCTAAATAATCATAAAATGGTTTGGGTTGGAAGGGATGTTAAAGATCATCTTGTTCCAACCACCCTGCCACAGGCAGGGACACCTTCCAATAGACCAGGTTCCTCAAAGCCTCATCCAACCTGGCCTTGAACATTTCCAGGGATGGGGCATCCATGACTTCTCTGGGCAACCTGTTCCAGTGCCTCACCACCCCCATAGGGAAGAATTTCTTCCTTATATCTAATCTAAATCTACCCTCTTTCGGTTTAAAGCATTGGATACTTAGGTTGAGGGTATGAATTAACCTAGGAGTAAGAGTTCCTGGATTTCTTCTGCCTTTGTCCCCCAAATCAACGCTGGCAGTAGGGCAAGTCACTTAGCCACCTGTTGTGCAGAGAAGGAAGCAGGCTTTGTTTGCACATTGAAAATAGGTACAACAAATGTTGAAACAGGCACATTGAACTGTTGTCTCAATGCTATGCCCTAAGAAGTAGGGTAGGAATTAATACCTTCCTGATGTTTGGATGAGGGAAACAAGAGATTGAATGTTATGGCTGAGTTTGGGGAAGTTTATTGCTGAAAGTGGCTGGGCCGTGATATCACTTCAGTCTTATAGCCAGTTGCTGACAAAAGGCCTTGACAAAGTTTTCTGTACTCTTGATTATTTTTTCAGTTCAGAGTAATTTTGGGAAGTGATATCCCATGGAGCATGGTGGACAAACATCTTTGGTGCTCATAATATCAGCGCAAGGTACCAGTGATGCTGGCGGCCACTGCAGTGTCTGAATAATATGGACCGTGTGTGTGGCATGGCACAAGCATTAGTATTTATTATAAACACATGGGTGACTAGAGGACCTATGGCTAGCTTGTGTTGTTACGCTGCAGTGAACCTATGTTTGTGCTGCATCTGTAGTGCTGAAAAGCTGCAGTCTTGACCAGGACTCCACAGTACTTGGTGCTGTACGAGCTCAGGGTACAGTCCGAGCTCCAATCTGAATGTTATCGTGGTCAGCATTTTTTGTTTGTTCCTCAGTCCACTAAGGCTGGGAAGGCAATTAAAAATTAAGTCTTAAAGCCATACCCATAGGGAGGATTACAAGAGGCTTTTGCTGATTGCAGAGAGAGTACAAGGTGTTAATTCAGTCTTCCTTCTGTGACCCGATTTGACTCACTAAAATAGCAGGAAGAAAAAAAATCTGAGATAACTTTCTGCCATCCCAGTGAGTAACTATTCTAATAAAAAGGTCTGTCCTTGTCAGTGAAGTGTAGGAACGTTAAGGCTGGGCGTATCAGCAGAAGGAAAGAGCAGTGTGGGCGGAGAGAGAAGGGAGTAAGACTTCCCTCTTCTGGCAGCAGCGAGCTGTAGCTCAGCGTGGTTGCCCATGGAACTACAGAGCTTTGGTAGCAGCAGAGATTGTGCTTGTCAAGTAGGCAGTTCTAACCAACCAGACGGAGATGGTGTACAGCTTTCAGGAGATCCTGACAAGGTTCAGTGAGAGTGGAGAGCTGGTGTTTGGGTTTGCTAGATAGTTTTGTAGTCCATTGTGTGTGAAAAGTGGTTGCGCTTTAAAGTGACACACCAGATGGCTGCGACCTAAGTGCTGATGTGTTCTCTGAATAGTCTGCAGTAGATCCAGTTGTGAACTGTCAGAGGATGGTGCAGATAAAGGGACCTGAAAATTAAAATAGAATTTCCTGCTGGGAGCAGGTTTCTGTACTTGGGCTGCCTATTAATATGGTCTATAACTCTGATTTTGCAATAACAAAGGACACAGCAGGTTGAATTTGGGGCTCTGACATGCTTGTTAGAGGGTTTATTCATGATCAGCAAGACGAGGTAAAAATATCCTTGACTCCCCCCCCCCCCCCCCACAAAANCCCCCCCCAAAAAAAAAAAATTTAATGTCTCTTGGTAATGAAGCTGACCTGAACCTGTTCTCTATTGGTGTAGATTAGCATAAATCTATAATGGACTGGCCCTCTAGCTTCTGTATGTCCCTCTCAGTACTTAACAAATAAATGAAGCATGTGAGTATTACTTGAGTGACTAGTGTTCAGTTCATGGAGCTTGTAGCTCTCTAACCTTGCCTCAGGAGTACAGAGTATTAGCTCATTGTTCATTGCCTTTTGTGTTTATATTCATTGACTTGGGGAAAGCTATGCTAAATGGTGTGCTTAAAATATGATCTGCAGCAAGCTGTGCAAATCTACTTCATCCTCCTACTTCTAGGAGGAAGAGGAGGCTACTGTTAGTGAAGAAAAAGTTGGGAGCATGATGAAGGCAAATTTGAATTGTTGTCTTCTAATGTATTTTGTGCACTCTGTCATAAAGAAGCTAAGTCATACTGCTACATGAGTTTGGATTTTTTGCTGCAGCGAAGTGGCTGATACTGAAAGGAAGGCATAAGCATTGCACCCTGCAGTGTGATATCATCTATTGAGAAATAGCAAGCCAGTAGATAGGGTGCTAAATGAATGATGTCTTTATTCCATGTCCTATCACAGACTCTTTTTGCAATAGTTTCTCTTACCTGTTCTCTATGCATTTTTATTCACACCGTACAGATGCAGCCATGCTGCTACTTCGGATACAGTGGGAGCAGTAAAACTAGAGATGGAAACGGCTGGGTTCAACAGCTAAGACTTAAACTCTTCAATGAAGAAAGTAATTATAATTACTAGTCCCTACTACTATAATATCTAAAAGCATCACTATCTACTGTCAGTTCTACCAACCGTGTGCCTCTGTCCTTAGCCTAAGCTACTGGGTCAGTAGGCGGATGTTGTCCATTGTCTTCATCTGGAGTAGTTCAGGTTGTCTACATAAGCATCCATTTTGTTTTGGATCAGTGGCATGCTTTTGAAGCAGATCTCCTGATCTTTCCTACTTACTGTGCTTTGGTTGGTGTTTTAGCATAGTCTTGGATGACTTCTGGATGAAAATGTGCTCCATGTGCAGTATCCTTCCATGGTCAATCCAAATAAAATCCCTGAAATAAGTGTTGTGTAGATGGTAGGTCTGTGGTACCAGCTGTTCCTCCCTACTTGTTCCACCCTGCACCTAGTGTGCTGTACTGCTTTGTAATATAGACCTAGACAAATTCCCCAGTTCTGCTCAGAAGATGCAGGCTA
>VYZW01031419.1:0-12036 GCA_013401315.1 Balaeniceps rex | reverse complement strand
ACTGCTTTGTAATATAGACCTAGACAAATTCCCCAGTTCTGCTCAGAAGATGCAGGCTACCTCATCTGAATGCTGACATTTCTCAGTGGTTTCCCACAATTCATTGTGTTTTTTAGAATACAGTATTTCACTTTACTAGGTGGTAAATCAGTAGGTCAGTCTGTTGTAGCAGAAAGAATCAAGCCATCACCCTTCCATCTTGGCACTTATCTGTGATCTAATGCTAATGGTTTGATAAGACTGGCATGGCTTTGTGTATTTATAGGGCATCCTGGTGAACAGCTGGTGGCAGGTTACCTGCAGAATTTAAGGTTTGTTCATTGACAGGTGCCAAAACCCACACATATTCCCACAACCCGGGGCAATAATTCAAATCCTTTTGAAAATACAAGGTTAAACTCTTTAAATGACTGTTCTGTGGAGTTGAGACCTGCTGTCCTTCTAGCTGCTAGTGACAGCAAAATAAGTCTGGGACTTCTTTGTACAAGAGGTCGATGAGGTCTCCAGAGGTCAATGAGGTCTCCAGAGGTCAATGGGGTCTCCAGAGCTGGAGTGAAATGTCAACCAACAAACCCATGTCCTTTTTACCTGTATGATAGCAGCAATGTATTGCCAAAATTCTACCTGTTCTGTAGTCCAAGATGCCACAAATTTGTAACAATAGTTTGAAGACTAATGTAAATTGTTCTTCAGGAGTAAAGGGCTAAATAATCCCATGTTGGTTTTTTTTTTCATTGTGTGGGGTGGGTTGCGTTAATTATCAGAGACATGAGTTTTTCTTGACTTGTGTGAAAGGCCCTGCATTAATGTATGTCAGTATGTGCTACTGTATGTGTGTTTTTTGATGCAATAAAGACAAGACATTACCAGGTCATCTGTTAGCATGTTTCATGGAAGCCTTGAACCTTTGTGTCATTCTAAAAGATAACTAAAATTGACACTGATTTTTGTCTTCCTTCAGACTGATCCCCCTGCTACCTTGTTTAGGTGTGCTACCTGCATACTTCTGCAAAGTAACTCTGATCAGTAAAGTGGCTTTTATGGTCACATTGCACAGGTCACTGGAGTATAAAAGTATTTTTCTGATTTAGAACATGCCTTATACAGAGCTGACTATACCATTTGTAAGGTGGTGAAAGGTCATGGCTGTTATCTTGAACACTACAAAGAAGACAAGATTAATTTCTTCATGCCACTCAGGAAGTAACTGCCCTCAAACTAAGTGTGGCTTTGCCTCTTGGTTCTGACTGTGTTCTGTCAACGCTGTACTGTAGGTGGAAAACAGGCATAGTTTTTCTACATGTTATATGAAGGAAATGCTGCATGCTTATTGAAGATTGATGCAAAGATCTGAGCCAGCTCTGATCACTCTAGAAAGGTTATAGGCAACTTTAAATGTGCTACACAACTTTCAGTACCAGATGCGGTATGTGCAGTACAAGTGTTGTGCTGGTGTGCTAACCTGCTAGCTAGCAGGAAATCTTGCCTCCTGTTCTGCCCGGTACTGTTAGCGTGCCCACCCTTAAAACATGCTGGTATGGAGAATTTATGCAGTCTAGTTTTATTCTTCAGAACTCCTTGGTGCATGTGTAGTTCCCTTCTCTTTCCATTTTGCCAGTGAGAGAGTACCGACTGATCTGGCAGTGCAAAAAAGGTAAGAGTTAACAGCCTTTATAAAAGAGCAAACATCTTGAGAGCAGAATCCTCAGCTTTTGGTCTTAGGAGTTCTGAGGGGGGTGAACCTGTGTTCTGGAGGCAGGGTGCTCCTTCATGAACAAGTCTAGTTTCCCAATCCATCTGGGCTCCTTTTTGGGGACCTTGGTGCCTCTTCTGCTACAGCATGTACTTTATTTTTGTCAGAGTCCTTCAGGCTGGCCCAAATTCTTTGGCCATAGCTGTGCTCTGTAGCTGAAATGTGCTTTTTAGTCATTCCCTTGCTATTCAGATCTTCCTTTATCCATCTCTTTGCTCTTTCTGCTTGTCTGTGTGATTGGTGAGGGTTTTTTTTGTTTGGTTGTGTTTAGTTTTTGTTTTGAAACAGAATGTGTCATACCTACAGGTAAATATCTATGACCAAAGTTTCTGCCCTTCGGATAAGGACTGAAAGGTATTTTACCCTGTATATATAGCCAGTTTCTAACAGCTTTCATCCCTAGTCTGAAAGTGAAATTACACTAGCTTATGTTGGATTTCAGTTTTATGAAGTGGCCTTTGGGCATGCAGTTGTTCTTGCAGGAACTTAATAATATCAAGTAAATATTTGTACAAACAGATCCTTCCTTCAGACTGTCAGAATCTTTTGTTGGCAAACCTACATGCTTTGGTACCTGCAATCTGGTATCCCAACCATTACAGAAAATACAGGTTACTAGACAAACATATGTAAAGCTAATTGTCTCCCTGCTTTTTCTTCAGCTGGAGAGTAAGGTTACAGAACATGGCTGTGTAGCACCGTTTTGTTTCTGTACAGATTGCTACTCTATTTGGCTTGAGGGAACTAAAAGACATTGCCAGTTTCTTGTAACTGATATCCTAGTTGCCTAAACACATCTCATCACCGATCACTTCAAACATTCTGCCTTTAATTTCTTTGCTTATTGTGTTTCAAGAAGATAAATTCTCAGATTGTGTTGAGAAAGTGCCTTGGTTTCATTTGTGCTCACTGGCTGTGGTTATCTTGGCAATCAAATCCAAACACAAATACAGATGTGTAATAGGCACAGAAAATAAATCTAAACCAAGAATTTTATTTTCTACAATTTAGTGAAAGGAAATGCAGTATCTCTTTCTAAGTCATGTGACTCTTGTGTTTTCACTGCACCCATTTTTTGTTGCAAAGTTTGAATTAAATAAAACAACTGAGAATATTGTTTATTGTATGTGAAACCACTTCCCTTTGTGGCTAGTACTTTAAACAAAGACTATATCAGAAATAATACGTAGCGTCACTATGTCATTAGACTCAAGAAACACTACAGCAAAGTGCCTTCACTGTAGGACAGTTTGTCAGCCAGAATCAATTATAATGACTATATTGATTTAAGCTAACTGCCTATGAAATTTCAAAAGATTACAACTTTAATTGATTTTGAATTTGAATTGCATTGACTTGATAGATTTCCACATCCCTGTTTTAAGTAGGTTCTTATTGATTGCTCAAATCTGTAGGGGTGTTCAGAGCTGTGAGCGGGAGGAGGAGAGCAGAAGAGATGGTATAATGTTGCCAGGCAGGATTAAGCTCAGGAAGGGGGGATGGTATGGATAGGGAAGGGAAGAAGTTGTCTCGTTATGTGCGTGCTTAGGGTAGAAAATAGATGTGATGAGAAAACAGGAATGTGTATATTGCTTGGAGGCAAGTCAGAGTTGCAGAGGAACTCTTGTAGAATTGTATGGTGCTCGGTTAATGGAGCAAGGAGGAGAAATGGAGAAAGAGTAGCTTTAGACAGGGCTGAGCTAGGATGGGGATAGGGATTTCTATCTCTGTAAGGAATGGCAGTGTGGCTCCACCTGATTTGGTCCATCCACTCCTTAGGATAATCTTTGAGTTTACTATTAAAGACATGGCAACCGAGTGTGGGGTTTTGGATAGGGAGCTTATTTAGTGTAGCCCAGGCATTTACACAACTGATGTTGATTCTCACCCCACTGCCTTTGCTCATATTCCTCCTCCCACCTTCATCTAGATATGAGAACTTCCATATGCCAGTGTCACTTCCAGTCACAGGAGTATTTTCAAGGTCTGCGATTCTGATTCTTGCCTTCTAATGATTTGCCATCCCAAAAACCAGGCTTGGCTCATTGTTAGTGCCACCTATGGGGCAGCAAGGATATGGGTCTGCCTGGTCTGTTGTAATCTTGCTGTGCCTTGTTTCCCTGCTTCTGAGTGGGTATCCTGTAGTTGGCATTTCAGTACTGCTGTGCTGTGCAAATGAATCCTAAACCTTTTTCCAAGCAGAGCTTAAATCCTTTCTACATTGATTTCTGTTTAGGACTTATGTGTATGGCTGAATCAATAATCAATTAATGAAAATGTGAAGAGCAAACCCAAACTTTGTGGTGTTATTGAAAAGGCATTACTGGATCAGAACTCTAGAGCATGTAAAGTATTTGCTGAGTTGTTGTGAGTCTGATTTATCGATTTGTTTTCTTCCTTATGCTCTTCTGATTCCATAATTCTGTTAAATAGATGAGCACTGAGAATATATATCTACCATTAAGAACCAGGGACTTGATGTACTGGATCAAATTATGAAAGCAGATATTTTGATCCCAGTAGTATGAGATACCTACTGCTTTAAAGGCAGGCTGTGCTCATCCATGAAAGTTTTCTTCTGACCTCTATGCAATTATTGTATTCTGTGAAGCATGCAATATAAACGTCAATGCTGTTAATACCCATAAATAATTCCTGCTTCTAAAAATTTCTATCTGATCCATGTTGTTGACTTACAGATGAGGTTGCTAAGTGTTTCCCTAATGAAATTAACTATTACAGCCACGACTAGAAACTCTAAGGAAATGGAAAGCTAAGACAGCATGAAGAATTAACAGCCATAGCAATAGACTGAGACATGGTGCTGCTTAAATTAGAAATACGAAGATATACATCCTCCAGCTACTGATCACGAAAGCTTTAACTCTTCACTATAACAAATTATTACTAGGTAGGGCTGTACAAATAACACCAAAGGGTGTGTGGGCGGAAATATGAGATAACATATTTTGGGTTATTCCAAAGCTAGATGTTTGATGTTTTTTGTGAGGTCTGTGTCAATATAGATGCTAAAATAAAGGTAGTTGGTTTCCAGTTAAATACATCTAATTTCTTTTTAGGGGGAGGGGTGAAGTAGGAGAGGGTTTGTATAACTATATGCAAGTCAGGAAAACTGGGAACTGCTGTGAGTTGCACGCTTCATCTGGAGAGTGCTGAGGTCCTTCAGTGTGGAGATGACTGAGGTGCTTACTGAAGCATGGATTTTGGTATTATTAGGCTAACTGGTTAGGTTAATAGCCAAGATGTTACCTAAGAAACATTATAGTTCCATTTGGAAAAGCAAATTCTTGGGACTTTTTTTTTTTTGTAATAACATATGTTGTAACATGAATGTGGAAAGGAATCTGGGACAGTCTAAGCCAGGTTACAGTTTGGTTCTTTTTGTAAAACGTGGCCTGGGACGAGGCAGAGGCGGTTCCTTCAACTAAATCCTTATGGGTCTCTGCAATAGAGATTTAAATGTGAAAAGTCTGCTTTCTTACTACATGCATACGAAATAGGAAGCTCCATTTCCTAGCAGTGACGGGGCGGGGGGGGGTGGGGCGCGGGC
This sequence comes from Balaeniceps rex, assembly GCA_013401315.1. NCBI lineage: Eukaryota > Metazoa > Chordata > Aves > Pelecaniformes > Balaenicipitidae > Balaeniceps > Balaeniceps rex. The sequence continues at coordinate 6,712 of VYZW01031419.1, read as the reverse complement.
CGGGCCGGCGGGAGGCGAAGTTGCCCTGGTATTTTTTGTAATAATCTGCTAGAGGGCACTGTGTTGCCAGAAAGGGATATATTAAGGCGTAAGGGTCTTAGCTTCATGGTGAAAAGCTGTTCTTTATATATTTTGCTGGAATTAAAATGCCTGTCTGTTAGAGCTCAGACTACAGTGAGTAAACTTAGCGAATATGCCTGGATACATCAAAACCTGATTTAAAGTGAATTCTGTATTAAGGTGGTTTTTTTTTTTTAGTTGTTTTGGCTATGTAAAAAAAAAAAATCAGGATTGAGGAGTGCTGGGTTACTTAAACAAATCTGAAGTTTGCTGGTAAACTTCATTAATGTAGGACTTATGCTGTATATGAGCTCAGGTTAAATTCAGCAAGGTATTTTAGCCAAAAATAAGGGAAGTGGAGCTCTGAAAAAGCTATGATACTGCATTAGCACTTCTTATAACATTTTCACTTTTTAATTAAATTTTAAAGAGAAACTAAAAACAAAATAGAAACTTAATTTCTTACAGCAGGAAATAGTTATAGGTTGAAACCTAATTTCTCTTGACTGAGGCACAAGACAAAATCGGTTATTCACAGTTCTGTTGAGAGTAGCAGAACTTGCCTTAGCAGTTCAAAGAAATGGAAAAAAAAAACCCTTCTGCTTATCAGACAGGGCTTTCACCAAGTCTGAAATTTAAGACTAATAAAGTGATGCCATTCTTCTGCCTATAAAACTGGGAAGTTGTCAGAGGCCAGACTGAGTGCCTATTGGATGGTTACAGGAAAGGTGAGTGGATTTTTAAGCTGAGGTAGGGGAGGAAAGTATATGACACAATACAAGTGGAGATTGCTGTCACTGAGACTCTTTGGTAATGGATGATGTGGTACCATTCAGATCTGCCCTTCTCTGACAGACGTGTTTACTGTGTGAAAAGTGCTGGTTTTATATTTCTTTAAGAAGCAGAATATGATGGCCTGACTGCCAGGTCATGGGGAAGGTCAACATAGATTTTTATCACAGACACCAATGTGATTTCTGTCACTGGATTACACTAAGGAGGATCTCCAAAGATCTGACCTCAGTCCCTTACCTGCCTCTCCTTCTATTGCAGTTTGCTTCATGGAAGAAAAGAAATAGGATCAAGTTTAATGTTGCTATTGTGATTGATTTTTTTTTTTTTAAATTATTATTTTATTATTATTTTTTATTCCCAACCATCACTTCCACTTTAATTTTTCTTTCATTGCCATATGTTGTCAGTTCCATCACTATGTGGTGAGGCACTAGGGGCAGAAACCAGAGTCAAGTGGTAACATCAGGGCCACATGTTTTAATTGTCTGAATCCAAAAGAGGCAAAACTAGACAGTACTTTGAGAGGAGGGTTGCTCTTTGTGACAGGCTGTTAGCTCTAGTGTATCAGGCATGTCTGAAAAAGAAGCTTGCCTGGTTTTTAGCTGCAGCAGTTTACAGTGTTAATGTAAGACATCACTGATGTAGATTTACTGGTACTGGTATGTAAACTGTAGCCCTGTTTCAAGTGGGCAATTATAAATTGTGCTTTAAGCTAGCTGAATGTAGAAAAGGGGAAGGAACAGGATCATGTTAGCACTAATGAAGAAAAATGGCATGAGATATTAAATAACTGTTATTATAAGATACTTCATAAATCCAAAGGAAGTAGATGTGGAAAAGACCTATGAGGTCATCTGACCTATCCATTCTAGAGGACTGGCTTGCTGCCTGCAATATATAATAATTATCTGCTACTCCAGACTAGCTTTAAATGCCCCAAGCTTCAGTACTCTCACTGCAGGGAGGAGAAGAGGAAGGAAACGGCAATAAACTTCTTTTCTTCTTTTGAAGCCTTTCCTGAGACTTACATGTTTTTGTCTCTTATTTTGTCTTTTTTAATTTCCATTGTGTTTTTCTGCTTCAATGTCAAAAAGCCCTGAAGAGTGAGGTGACTTCAATCATTCTGGATAGCTATGTTGTCTATATGTGCCTATTCCCTTTTGGAATTTTTCTCAGTTCTGAATCTCACACACCCACCCCACCCCTGACCCTCCGTGGCAGTTGGTTTCACTGGCTAATCACCCCAGTAGTGGTAGTGTGTGGAGTGAGAATATTTTCTTATACTCTCTCTTTCCTCCTTTTCTGTCCCCCCTCACCACACTTACACATCCTCACTGTGTAAATATCCCTTTAGGAGAGAGCAATATCATTATTCCCATGTAGAGCTGGAAGGCAGTAATGACTTGCCACAAAAGAAGTATGAACAGTGGAGCCTTAGTGGAGGTATCGTGTCACCTAGAAGGTTGCTAGAGTGAGCAGTACCAAAAGGTTGATGTTTGTCTTGTGTTTGACTATCATGAACTTGAATGTACACCCTGAAAAACAAGTACTTACTCAAAGAGGTAGCATGCATGTAATGGTCTGTCCATGTCTGAGAAGAAAGTATGGAGCAGTTATTTAGCCTCTCTGTGTGTTCTTATCCTTATTTCTTTGTTTCATTTACTCTGTAATTGCTTTTTCAGCCCGGTCAAAGAGTTTGGTGATGGGTGAACAGATTGGGCCTCCTTCCAGACCTTCTTCTCCAAACCCTCAAGAACGTGTGCTGAAGCGTGGCTGGCTGAAGAAACAAAGGAGCATTATGAAGAACTGGCAGCAGCGGTGGTTTGTGCTGCGTGGGGACCAGCTCTTCTATTATAAGGATGAGGAGGAAACTAAACCTCAGGTATGACTAGAGAACTTGTAGGGTGTATTGGTTGTGACTTCCATGTGGGGCACAGTTACTGCTCTGATTGACAGCTCATTTCAATTGCTCTCCACCCTAGCCAAAACCACACACACTTAAGGAGGTTCAAAGGCAAGAGACGTTGCAGGGAGACTTAGCTACTACTCAGGCAAGTAGTAGAGCTTGGGAGAAGGTTAGAAGGTGTTTATTTACCCACTAGGGTATGCTGCCCTCCAAATATTAGAATGGTGATCTAGGAGACTAGAGTTTGACAGGAAGAGCTATGGAGTTCCAGATTACTGGGGCAGGAGTGAAAAACCTTGCTTAGCCTGCTGGGACTCGTTATCTCCCAACTAATCCATTGTTAAGCAGAGAGGTGAGCCAGCCACTTAGGGCTAGCTTGTGTGGGTAGAGTATGTAGGTTTTGTTACATGCCAACATGCAGGGCTTGAGGATGGGCTGTAATATGTATTTTAGCGTCTTTTATATATGCCTGGGAGTTATTGCTTTTCTATGCAAATTTTGAGGAGAAAGAATTTACATCATATGGTATGGAATATCCCTTTGGTCAGTTGGGGGTCAGCTGTCCTGGCTGTGTCCCCTCCCAACTTCTTGGGCACCCCCAGCCTACTCGCTGGTGCGGTGGTGTGAGAAGCAGGAAAGGCCTTGACTCTGTGTAAGCACTGCTCAGCAATATATGTGCAGGAAATCTTTCCGAAGCACATTTATTCTTGCAAAAGATTTAGGACATTCTAATTAATTATGTGCTGAGCAGCTGTAGGGCAGTTTGCTGGTGATAGAGGGTAATAGACAGTCGCCATGCAACATTCCCATGGACATGCAACATATTTAACTTGCAGCTTTTTGGTAGTGAATATTTTAAACAGTTTTTAATAAAGTGAACATTGCACAAGTATGTCTCTCTTAAGCCAAGCATTAATTAATGGAATTTTTCACTAACTTCTTGCTGCTTCACATGTCTTTTGTGAGTGTGTTGCTGGTCTAACACCAATTTCTTTCAATTAAATGTGGTTCTCTAAAACAAGTTATAATGAGAGGATAGTGCTCCTGCACTAAGGGTAAATGCAGAGCTGAGGACATTGCAACTGTTGGTCTGGACTCAGCATTAAATTCAGGATGATTTTCTGCTTCCCTGACCCTTCTATATCTACAACACTTTGGCGGGGGGTGGTGGGTGGGAGGTGTTGTGCTACAGGATGGGATAAAGCTTACAGCCGAGATGAAGAATTTCTTATTCAAGTTCTTCATTTGAGCTGAGGGCTTGTCTAGTTGCTGTAGTATATTATGCAGCATATTTCATGTAGTCGTTGTTTTGACTGTCAGGCCTCTAACCAGAGTCATTGAACAGAGGGAACATAATTGAATAAGCCAGACAATGTCCCTGTACTGCTGCCTCCTGATGAGTCAGTACAGGCATTACAGAGTGACAGACAGCTTGTGTAATATCATCACCATTCACACAGTCATTATAGCCTATTATTAAACTGCTTGATACAGCTGTGTGCTTAACTGTTACACATAAATTTCATTGTAGAGTGAGAATGGAAATTAATTTTCCCCTGTGAGCCTGACACATGCATGGTAGATGTATGAGGATGTGGGCTGCATCTTATGTCTTGTACCTGCCTAACCAGGGATTTGATCCATCATTATGGATAGCCTGCTGTGTAAAGGCTAGAGATACTTGAACTCGATGATGTAACCTGTTGTTGCTCAGGACTCTGCAAGCAACAGCTGGATTTTGCACTTTTAAGACAAGCACCTTATCTTCCTATAGAATGCATAGGGAGAGCTGGGCACATCACATATCAGTGAATGTGATGAGGAAGGAGCTGCCTCAGGTAGTCATGTTGGAAAGGGTTTCTTTAACCCTGTCCCTTTTTGGGGACAGGGTTGCCGTACATGTATCAGTGGGAGAAACTATTTTGTGTAGGATGATACAAGACCATGCCCTGACTATTCTTGTAACAGTTGCAAACTAGGATTCACATCTGACTTCAGCTAGGACTGTATGCATCCCACAGATGAGATGTACTTTTGGAACCTGTAGATAGCTATTGCTTGGGATTCTCTGGAATGAAGGGACAATGGTACAGGCATGCCCACACAGCTTAGGAAGACAGCTGTGACCCTGGGAGATCTTTGTTACAGGCCATGTAGATATTTTCATCAATTGATATTAATCCTTAATTTCCTTCAGCTCTAAACATACTCATGCTGCTTTTAAATCTTTCTGATTTAAATATTAAGTATGGCCTGCAAGCTTGTGTGCAAAAACTAAATTGATAGCTTCACTGACATTCCCATTGATCTTCTGCCTACTTGATTATTTATATGTACTCTGGAAAAGGGCCATATTCTTATTGTTTATCTGACAAAGTTAAGTGAGATTTATGGCATAATGTTTCAAAAGAGAAACCTTAAACAACATCTGTTTATGGATGTTGCATTGCCTATTTTTATGAAAACCTGTGCTTCCAGGTCCTTAGAGGGAATTGTAGATATTCTTCCCTTGAAAATAATGCTGAAAAGATGGAGCTGTAATCTAATGACAGGAGAATGGCATAGGCTTACTGGAGTGAAGAGGAGTTATTCTGTGGTCTTAATGGATCGAGTACCGTTGAAGGTGTGTGCGTTTGTTTGCCATATGACATAGTTGCAGTTGCACAGTCCACTCCATCACTGACTTCTGTGCCAAAGGTTAGAGGGTGAACTCGCAGGCATTGCCTTTCACGAGTATTTTCTCAGTACCCCCAGGAGGAAAGGGGGAAGGTAGGACTGACCTGCAAAGAGCTTTTGATGCTTCTACTAACTCTGTCAATATATGTGTGGGTTTTTAAAGCAGCTTTGGGTTTGTTTCTGTTCCCAGGGTAGGAGGTAGCATGCGTCCCTCCCCAATTTCCATGGGAACAGAAGCCTCTCTGCAGCTAATTCATTAACCTTTCTTTCAGTATTGACTTGGTATGATAAAAGGCTTTAGTACATCTGTAGTGGGCTTGAATTTTGCACTCTAGAAATCAGCAGAATTTTCTAGAATGTGTTCTGGCCATTGGACTCTAAAGATTATGTTGTATATGATACTTTTCTGTACCATTTTGGAATAATTTGTGATGCATCTGCAATTTTGTCATGTTGCCTTTCCAGTGTTTTCTGTTCTCTTTGGAATGCCTTCAGCACCTTTTTACTTATACAACTCTTTTTCAAAGATCTTGAACTAATTCTATAGATTCGGTTTCCTTTTGTGAAAGCAGCAGCAGTTACAGGGATGTTGTCAGTATCTTACAGACAGAAGAATTGTGATGCAGACAACTTAGTTTTTAGATTGGCATAACGCAGCAAACTTGTAGTTGGGTATGTCCTGTGGCACAGTGGATCCACCTTGTGATCCAAAGTGCCAGTTTGAGAATGAGTCTCTGGAAAGGATCATTTGCTGTGGCTGGAGTGACAGGGTTGGCTTTTTAGCCCTTGAGGTTGCAAAGAAATCTTGAGTATAGCTGATGCAGGAAAGTCTGCTGGCAACCTGAGCCAGCAAGGCACCTTTTTTGTCTATTATTGACACAACTATTATTGAGTGTCTAGATGATGAACAACAGAAGTAAGGGAGCTCTTCTACAAGTTCATGCGTATGTAGCTCTGGGGAAGTTCTTCACAAACACCTAGGAAGGCTTCTTTTGTCATTTTGCTCTTTGTTCGTGGCCTGAGACATGAGGATCTGAGACAACAATTGACTTATCAGTTGAACTGTGGGGTCTATACTTAGCCTACTTGAAATATGAGGCAATTTGACTTCCATCTCTTTCACTGAGACTAAGGATAAGTCTGGTCATGGGTTAGCTTGTGCTATTTGATCCTTAGAATTCAGGGTTAGAGATAATTCATTGGTATAAAGCTGTTGCAGAAATTTTGTTCCATGTTCAGCTAAAATCAAGATGTTCATGTAGTCAGTTCATCGTT
>VYZW01031410.1:3348-32709 GCA_013401315.1 Balaeniceps rex | reverse complement strand
ATTTAGCAGATGTTTCAAGTGAATGGCTTTATGTGGACTTTTGTTTTGTAGGTGGTTTTACTGTCCTTTCGCTCAAAAAGTCTAGTTGAGCGTTGTTCAGCCAAACCCAGCTCTTAGGCATTCTACTTCATGTTATCTCTGGGCTTGTATAGGTTCTTTGTACTTTATCTTCATTACTATTACTAAAATAATGCAACTTCCATTTCTAGCATGGATACAGTTATAGTACAGTGAAAATGTACTATGTAACTTTGGCTTATTCCCCTGCCTTCGTNTAATAATAGTTAATACCTTGTGCCATGCATACTCTCATCAGCTGAAGCTTTCAAGAAAGTGAAGATATCTCTTCCTCCGTTCAGATCAGGGAGTCAGAAACTTGGTTTCGTGCAGTGACCCTTCTGTGGTCATGCTGCTTGATGCCGTTGCAGCTGTTTGTACTGCTCTGCTGTCTAGTTGCATGTAAATAGAGCCATCTGTCCAAGTTCACCTTCTGGACTCTGCCAGAAAATGAACCATGAACACCCTAGTCCCAGTATGGCGGTCCGTAAAATTTGTTCTTCCTTGTATTACGCAAAATGAGTATGTGACTTCGAAGTGTGCAGATGTGCATGCTTGTGCACAAACACACGCACATTTGTGTGTCGCCATGCATTCAAAAATGTCCCCTCTGTTGGTGCCTGGGAGGCCTTAGGTACAGTAGATTGTGGAAGATCGAAGTTGTATCACATGTGATTCAGGAACCTACCACTGAATATCGGTATATGCTATATTAAGTAATGGAATGATTCTTGTTTTAGAGTTGATTTCTGATTACTGTGGTTATTTCAGCTGAATCTTATTTTTCCCTGGCTGCTTCTGTTCTGTATTATGTCTGTGCATGTGTCTGGCACTGGAAAGTGTTTGATCTTTTCTGTAGGTCATGCAAGATGTTTGATGTCTTTTTGTTGACTTTTGAGTATGAGTAAATAAATGATAGAATCCCCTGTGGCCAAAATTTCTTAACTTTTATGTATATCATTGTGGTCAATTACAATGCGGCAAGCTGTGTTACGTTTCTCTGTAATTATAATAATCAAATACGTAACATTCATAATGAAAGGCAGATTTGTGAACTTTGTGGCAGTGCACTGGCTCTGAAAGGGACCTGCTTTCTGTGGCCAGAAGAGCAAGAGACTGTGGGGGAAAAAAATCAGGAAGGCAAACAGATTCTAGGGAAGTTTTCTCAACATGTTTTCTGGGTAATTTCTTTAAAAGTCAAGTTTACCTCATGTAATTAATGATGTAACATTTGAAATATGTTAATTTTCTGATAATATTATTAAATAACATTTTCTCAGCTATTTTGCTGACCTTACGGAGCCTATTGCAAAGATATTCACTTTAGGTGAGCTTGCTAGGGGTTCAGGCGTGAACGCTGGGGGAAGCTTGCAAATTTAATCTTACTTCTAGTTGTTGTTTTGGTCAACTGTTTGCTTCTGTTCCAATAATGATGGTGTTTTTGAAAGTTTTTAAATTACTTGGTCTGCAATCACTTTGACTATATTGAAAAGTGACACTATTAATGTTTTCTTCTCTGTTAAATAAGTCAAAATAGGTACTCTATTAGCTATTTAAATTGAAGCAGAAAAATCTTTTGGTTAAAGAACAAAAGACTAGCACAGACTCTGTCTCCAGTCATTCTCTATTAGATTACAACTGTTCTTTGTAAATGTGTAAGTTATGCATTTTCATGGAAATAATGTTTTATCAAAATTGGAGATGTAAATGCCCCTCAAAACAGCAGACATAACCTCCCAAGCCTTTCAGATATCAGTTCTTTAAACACACAATCCTTTCCCTCCTCCTTTCAAAGAAGTTGTATGTTCAAAGAGAAACTGTCTGTTATGCTATGCTCAGTAAGGGTTAATACATACTGACTTCTCAAGACCTACATGACTCAAATAGCGATCTGCAGTGACAGATCATGTGCTTGGAGGTTTATGCTTTAAGCTAATCAAGTATCAGACAATCCTAGAACATCACAACAAGAGGTGCAAAGCAGGTTTTATGGTTTAATTCTTTCTGTTTCTGTTGCTTATACAGTCCCTTTAGGTTTATACTGTTGCCAAAATCCTAAACAGCTTTGTGGTCGAAGGGTTTTTGCTGTATTTCACATACTGTCTAGCTAAGGAACATCAGAGTAAAACTTACTTAACCTTTGTGTGGTTAGGAAGTTCAGTTATGGAAAATGCATTTATCTAGTGATTGTGTATTTCAGATCTGAGATTTATGTCTGACTATCCTTAAATTTCTCTCGAGACAAGTTAGCATTTAAATGAGTACAGTGCACCTAATCTTAGGTGACGTTCTTGTGTTGGAACATAGGTGGCTGATGGAGTCTGTTATGATCAAACGAAAACCTATGGTAATGGAGCATTAGGCCACTGAAGGTAGCAGTTTATCACTTGTTTACAACAGGTCTTGGTTTGCTCCATAGGGCATGCAAAATCTCTGTGCTGGTGCTATCAGCTAGAATGAAAAAAGTACCCCCAAATGTTGATAGAATTATTCAGGCTGTACAGTGGTCAAGAATGTAAAATCTTCTTCGTATTCAAATATGAAGCATCCGTGCAACCCAAATAATTGCATAGCATATTCTAATCTTCCTCATCCCTATAAGATTAGAGAGAGTGTGTGGTTTCCTTAGCAAAATCTTAGTGTAAAAGAATTCTGTCAGAGTTTCATATTTCTGAGGTTGGGGGTTACGTCTTGCACCTGAGAGGAGGAAAATGGTGAGCTTCTAGATGAGCTTAGGACTCAGTTTTTCAGAAGAATGCTTAGGAGTTATAAAGCTTGCAAAAAGCAAACCTTGAGGAAAAGCTGAACTATTTTCACAATCTTCTGCATAGTTTGATTAAATTTTCCATTACTCCACAGTTGCCCTAGAATTGTGATGCTTTGGAAATGCTGCAGAGAAATATTTAAGCAATGTTTTGTTTTTACTGATGAGTGTTAACTGAAAGAAAAAGAAAGGAAATTGCCTCCTACATATGTACCCATTAAAGTTGTTTTAAAAAAAAAAAATACTTGGATGTCTCTGATACTGCAGGAAGACAGGATGCGTATAGCTTGACAAAGTGAAGCTTAACTGAGGAGTAGGACAAATGGTCCAGTGGGCAGTCTGGGCCTCCAGAGACCAGAGTTCAGTTCTTGTTTAACTGTAGACTTCTTGTATGACTTTCTGGCAAGTCATTTAGTCTAGTTTGTGCCTTTGGGAGTATCTCATTTTACAGATGGGGAACTGTCTCTGAGGGTGTTGAAAATAAAACCCATTAATGACTGTGAAACTATATAAATGCCTTCAATATGCTGAAACTTGGCCATGGTTTCAACATGGGTTTATTCCTCTCAAAGTATGTCTGGTTTTATGGATGGTTGCCTTTTGTTCCCTGAAACGGGCTGCTAATACGCTTTATTCATGCCTGGAGTTTTTCAAGATCTGTGCTGCTTTCCAGCAATCATTGTACTAATCTCAATAAATTGCTACATAAGGATTATTTTAGCAATATAGAAGTTGTTTGAAGTACCTTTACAATTAGTCTTACTTGCACCTACTAAAACTCTGTGTTTTAACAAAAGTCACAGCAATAGCATGGGCCAGTAACAGGGTAAACCACTTTGGTGATCAAACATTTTGCTCAGTGATAGCTGTTACACCTTTTATTGCATGCAGAGAATGCGGTGTGTATGTGCAAGGCATATATTTTGCAATGTCTTGCTTACAGCAAAGCTGCTCTTGTATCAACTCCTCTGTCCCATCCCTAGTTTGCATCTTGCGTTGTTCCCTGTTGTCCTTTTGAACAGTCATGTCTTTTTAGATATCTTCTCACAGCGTCTCTCTGCATGTATAAATGCTTGGCTGCATTCAGAGAGAAGTATTTATAGTCAAAGAGAAGGGTCAGAGTCAGAACGGCCGTGATCAGACTATTTCCGTTGCATTCAAGGATGTCTGTTACATTCAGCTGAATTTGGCCAGTCGTTCCGTTTCTGGTTACATATGTCTGAGGGCATTTCACATGTGATAACTTTCAGGGCATTTGGTGAAAAATTCATGGAAACTTCAGATTGTGCTGTATGCATCTTTTGCTACTTATTTATAAAATGATGTTGTATAGTCTCCACCTTCTTCTAAGTGTAATTTAACGTGCAAATCGAAAGAAAAGGCATATAGCTTATAGTCTAGTAATCTGACTGTTTTGGAGGTATTTATACCGTTACGTTTCTAGGCGTTAAATTAGAAATGTTTTATGCAAAATTAGAATCAGTCCTTTTCGTGGCATACTTACTTTGACACATGAAAGACCTGAGATCAGAAGAAGGATTCCTATCAGTTTAGGGGATTCTGCTTTTTTGGGGGTGTTCTTTTTATATGTAAGGTCAGCTGAAGCAGCTGAGCTGCCGGCTTCTGGCAAAAGTACTAATTCATGTGACTGATGAGACTGTCAGCATAGGTACTCACTGAAATGAAATGTGGGTATTTTATAAGTCTAAAAATAAGAATATGTCCATTTCATTCTCATTGGTATTAGAACATTTTAAGACTGAAACATACTTTCTAAGAGACTCCCTTTTATAAATACTTCATTCTGCTTAAAGTATCAGCAAAAATTCTGAATCAAAATCAGTAAGCAGCATTTCTAATAAATTGTGTATGAAAACAGTCCACTTGATGGGTAATGGAAACTTGGGTTCAGTGCTCCAGTCTTTTTCCTGAATTACTTCCAATGCTGTTTGTACTTAAACGGGCAGAACAGACATTTTGTGATGGTGGTCACCAACTCCTCCAGATGCCGGATTCTTCTGCAGGAATGGCGTCGGGGTTTTGTGTGTGTGTGCACACTGGGATTGAACTCTATGAAGTATTTTACTGAAATCTTAACCAAACAGTATATAGTGCTGATACAAACACAGCATTAGATGTGCCTGTCTTTAATACAGCCATCTGTTGAGTGCTATAGCAGTTTTTCAAAAGCCTCCCTCGGCGTAGACATCAAAGTCTATTCATGCACCTGTGCCTCTGATCTTCTAATTTTTTTTTTAATTTAAAAACTGCAAAGGGAGAGGAGCAATATTTCAAGATCAGTAGCTTTATTTAAAAACTAAACAACCCCCCAAAATACTCCCTCACAAAACTCGTGCTGCAGCTTCAGAAATTGTTAAAAAAGTCTTTACTTAATCTTTAACACTTTATTTATGGAAAAACACTCAACCACGTTTTCATTTTCCTCTCCTCTGAGTAACCCCTGGCCTTGCTAACACCTATTTCCTGCCTTGTCTATTTACAATACAGCTGCTGAGATAATTTTCATGATCTGTTGGTCCAATGACATCAGCCAGACCTGTGAACTCCTCTACCAGCTCGCTCTTGAACGGCACAGAAGCGTTTTTGTGAGAAGCTGGTTCATGCAGGGGAGAGCTTGTGTCACCCTGATGCATTCAGCAGCTGTGGCCCAAAAGAGGGAAACAGCAGAGGTGCCCCTCTTGTAAAGGTCCTCTCAGGTGATGAGAGGAACCTGGAGACAAAAAAGGTGGCCCCATGGAGCTGCCCGTTGAATGTAGATGACCAAAGCCTGGCATAGCCCAGGCATTTTGGTGTCTCCTTCCTTTCCTCATTTACTTGCTACTTTACAGATTCGTCTCCCAAGTTATTGGTGTGAGTTGGTGATCTCCTGATTATCATCTTATTCTGGCCTAGTGCCATACCCTGATGTCACTTATGACTTAGGAGGCAGCTCAGTGTTGTTTGTGCTAGCCCAGAGAGCTGACATGGGCGAAGCGAGGCCCCCCTTCCCCTGTTGTGGCAGGGCAGCCTGGCATGGGAGGAGGAGGGCTGTGGTGAGGTGGGAGGGGAGGTAGCCTCTTCCCAGCCACAAGCCCCACATGTGGTTGCCTCAGTGTAGCAGAGGCATCAGGAAAGTTCTGGGGTTTCTTTCCGTGAAGAGCAGGGCTTGGCTGGACTCCTCCGATGAGGCACGCTCCCTTCTTTTTGCCCTGTGTCCGTTTGGTCTGGCACCGACAAGGACCCATAGTCAGCTGCTTTTTCGCTTGGGGGAAAAAGGGGCTTTTTGGGGCACATCTCCTTTTCCCATTTTCTCGCCTGCCTCATGTACCCTGGTTTGGTACACAGCAGGCCTGATCTCATCAAGTCCTGCATGGGTGTCACGGCCCGGGCACACCAACAGGCCCCAGTGTCCCTGCCTGGCTCCTGCAGCTCCCCACACCCTGCCCACAGCCCAGGACCCCATGGCAGCCCCCCGCCCTGGGCCAGCAGCCCCTGCCCCAGCGACGCCGCAGCAGGGCCGGGCTCCAGCTCCACACAGCCCTGCCCTGGGCCCTGCTGAGCCAGGCCTAGCTGTGGGCCCGCATCCCAGCCTGGGCCTGGCCCTGGGCATGGCCTGTCCCCAGGGTTGTGCCTAATGCCCAGGGCTGGGGCTGCCCTGGTGCCTCCCCAACTGCCTGCTCCTGGCTGGAGCGGTGGGACACAGGGCAGGCCCTGGCAGACAAGGTCCTTTGAGGCACCCTGGCAGTGGGCAAGCAATTTTATCTGTGTGCTTTACTTACTAAAATAGAATGAAAATACAGTAATAATGTACACCATGTCACTTCACTCAGTCTCTGATATCGTGTGACAACTGCTGTGTGACAGTAAGAGCTATCGATTACATAGTGGTTTAGTTATAGTTTAGTTTTTGAGAGATGCATGGCTGCAGAAATTGTCTGTAATGTGTGGGGCACCATTAAGATACTCAAATCCAGCACTATTTAGAGTTGCTGATGAAATGTGTGGTAAAATACAGGAGGACTTGTAATGAGCTCTTCATTGCGGTGCCTAAATGTACAGGAGCTTATTCCCACAGCCTGTGAGATCTTGAAGTACAGCAGCTTGACACTGAGCACCTGTATTTCATGCTGAGTGAAAGTGATCTCCACAAGAGCAAAGACTCCTTAAAATCTACCAGAATGGTGCAGAAAGAAACAAATTTTGTATTTCAGAAAAAGAGGATAAAGCATGTATTTCTTTCTCCCAGTGGGGATACAAAGGGAGTATTATAAACACGTGTTAACTGACCATACGAGCTGTGTGTGTTCACTTCCCCTGTTCTGTGACCAGAGCTGATCTGTCTCGCTGGGATCTGAATAGGTCACAGTGTTGTTTTTCACATTTGCATAGCTGCACTCAGTATAAATTACAGTAAAAAAGTTATTCGATACTACCACTTTTTAACTTTCTTCCTTGTCTCCTTGGAAATAGTGGTGCAAATGTATGGCAGAACAGTGCTTTAAATGTTTGATTTGTAAAATTCACTGGATTCAAGCTTTCCAAGTGCTAAGGGCACACGCTTCTTTTTTACTTCAGTGAAGGTGCAGGGTCCTCAACACCTCTTTACAAAAGGAGGCTCTGTTGGTAGTGAACTGTGGACCTGCCCACGTGTCTTGCCTACACCTTGGCTTCACAAGTTTTGGAAACTTCTTGTTTCCTGCACATGCAGTCACTTGCTTTGGGAGCCATTCTAAGTTTTCTTCTAATTCTCTTCTTGATTGCAGATTGACTTGGAGCCAGAAGGGAGAGTGTATGTCATCATAGACCTTTCAGGATCGTCAGGTGAAGGTAGGGACTTTCAATATTTTATCTTCTTTCATGAATGGAATCTTCCAAGGGCCTCTGCAATGGAAGTATTAGAGGAGGTGCTGTGCCAATATCCTCTTAAATCTGTATGAGCTCAAGTTAAAGTGAACACATTTTGATGTATCTGCCTGTGAGTCAATGAGCAGTTGCAATTCATCTTACCCTTTTAATCACTGATGATAACAATACCAGCTAAAAGGACAGTAATGAAATGAGACTAGTTTAGTAGTATTAATTTCCAGAATTATAGAAGCTTCCAAATTCTTGTTTTTGGACGAATAGTAACCGTTATATAGCTAGAAATTATAAGATGTCAGAGGTGGGGGGGAAGAGTTTATTTGCTTTTTAAATTATTCTAATATTGGTTATTTTTCCACTAAATGTTTTCTTTTTCAAGTGAAGTAATGACCAAAACATTGTAATGAAAAGAGGTGTTTTCATTTTTATGACACAGCAGTTACATGTTGGAAAAAAACCCGAAGAAGAATGGAAGAAATATTTATTCAATTCTTAAGATATTTTTCTGCTGTTAAGTGGGAACAGAGTCAGGTGGTATATGGTGGGAATAAGAGAATTTATGAAGAAGCAAATCTGTGTATCTTAGTCATGCTCTTGATGACAGCCTGACTGGCTGAAATGGCCTAGATGACTGGTTTGGATTTGATTATTTTAAATGATGTCCACTGATCAGCTTTCCCCGGTAGCTCACAGAGCTCAGCTGAGCAAGGTTATCGTTGGTTCACAGTACCTAAAGAAGATTCACATAAACCCTGACAGGAGCTGAAACAGAAAAAGCTATGAAATGAAATGAAATGAAATTATTTTGCCTGGCACAGTTGAGAAACAGCAGAAGAACGTGTTTATATTGCTGTTCCTCGTAATGAATGGCTGTGTTCTGACCAATTACTAACAGTAGCTTGCAAAAACACATATTGTTCAAAATCCTGAATTTTAAAACAAAAGCAAACTGTTATTTAAACTTCATCTTATAGCCATATTTTGTACCCACATAAGATATGCTCTTTTTTTCTTTCTGCATTTTGAAAAAAAATCAGTTTAATAGGAGTTTCCACATATCTTGCTAATTGGCATGTCAATGATGGAACTAAAATGTGGTTAAAGGCATTGGTGTGGTTCT
Source organism: Balaeniceps rex (assembly GCA_013401315.1). NCBI lineage: Eukaryota > Metazoa > Chordata > Aves > Pelecaniformes > Balaenicipitidae > Balaeniceps > Balaeniceps rex. Next base: position 23,905 of record VYZW01031410.1, on the reverse strand, counting down.
GTCATAGGGCAGGTAGATGTTCTTCCAACCTTCCGTTGATAGTTAATTGATACCCAGATGAGCATAGTGTTACTATTCCATAACAAGATGCATTCGGGTGTGTCAGACTGTCAAAGGGCAGGAAGAACAGTGTTATGTTGTTCTTCAAAAGTTCTTGAAAACTCTATAACCTTTTATACAGGGGGGAAAAAAAAAGGCTATGGTAATGGCTCCTATATTATCTGGTGCATTACCCTGTGACACTTGAAAGGTGCTTGGAAAGAAATTTGCAGAACTAGAATTTGTGTTGCTACATTAGCGTTGAAGGGCAGCACTCGAATGGAAACAGGCCACTGAGGGAAAACAGCTTATGAAGTGCTGTCTTAAGGTAAGCCCTTGGGAAGACCAAGAGGCTTTAGTTAGGGTAAATTTGTTAGAACCCTGGAGAAGTTGGTGTGCTTACGAAATGCAATAGGACTTGTATAGTTTTAGAGCTTTCCCATACAATTCAATAGCCATGGAAAAGCGTTGTGTAGAAGTATTGCAAAATTCTCTAGGAAAGTTACAGTTTTCCTCACAAGGGAAATTGGACCAGGTTTGTACAACAGTTTGTAAACTGGTTTTATGGTGTTTTGTTAGGGATGTTATGAAATCCTATTTTTAGACTGCTTTATTAGGGCTGAGGCTTAGCTAATTTTGGGTCAGTCTCCTCTCACTTCAGCTGCCTTAGTGAAGCACCTACTTTAGTGTAACAACTGTATGCATCCTTCTGTAGTGAACAGAAACACTTAACCCACATGGGAAGTAACTTATTCTACATGTTTCAAAAATGCCTATTTCATTTGATCTATGTATGTATACATACATAAATATGTATGGAAATAGAATAATCTGATATGTATTTTATGCATTTCAGTGGGGCAGTTCACTGTAGTTGATCTGTATTCGTTGACTATGAAAGAAACGTAAGATTAAGGCTAGACTAAATGCATGACTTTTGAGTGGCCAGGGTTGGCTAAGGTAGTTGCTACTCTTGACCTAGTTTATTAACCAGGATCTTGTTTTTGAACTCCAGTCTTCATTGAGAATAGCAACAGAGTACGTAGCATTCTTTTCATGCTGCGCAAATGGGTGTCACTATTTCACCTCAGATTCTAGAGGGGAAAAAATTGGCAATTTATGAAGGTAAAAATACCTGTAGCAACAATTTTAACTGGAGGAAGCAATCATGTGGTATGTTTCTGTTAGCAGTATTTTAAAAAAAAAGGCAATAAAAAAATCTCAGCCATTGAGATGTAGTATATACTTGTCAACCAGTATTGTCTTGTAATTCTGTGTGCTGAAAATTGGACTTGTTTCTTCTATGTGATATATGCAGGCTTCTAATTGTCAGCAATCAATAATGTAACTTCAGTTATTTGGCACTTCTAAAAGATTTCTAAGATAGATACCCAAATTCTGGTTTGGTGTAATTGATTTAAGATTAGTTGAATCCATTAATATCGGCAGAGAGCTTTGTCCTCTGCTAAATTGCCTCTAAGAGGCAAAAGTCCTAATTTTGCAAGTGAGCCCTTATGTGAATAAATTGCTATATAAATTGAAAGTTTACATATAAAATCCTAAATGGTGGATAAAGAAGAACTATTCTCATTAGTAGTATATTCTCAGTAGTTTTAGCAAGCTTTTACGTAATATTGACATAAGATGTTGTTACCATATAACTCTTAAAATTCAATTGTCCCTTAGTCCCAGTTGCCAGATTGCTTATCCCTCTGCACTATTGGCTTGCATGGCAAAACAATTAAAACAGTTCATTGTTATAAACTGACTTCCTCAACAAAAGTACACAATTTCTTGTCCTTGTTACCCCTCCTCTAAACTGAATCATTCATGGACTTTGATCACTTGTGTGGCTTAGGTGCACAGAACAGATGGAAATATGGCAGATTACAAAGGGAGGTAAAGAGTACTTCTGCCTCTCCTTGTCACATTGAGACAGACTTAGATATCAATATCAGCATCTGGCAGGTATTTTTGTATGGAACTGTAGAAAGAAGGGTTGAGTTGCTGGCTTTGCTACTTGCAATTTTTCTCCCATTCTAAAGATAAGCTACAAATACATGGGAGGTTATAGAGCTTCTCTGCCATTTCCTATATTGTGAAATTTCCTTCAGAAGCTGCCTGAAGGAGAAGTTCTACTTGTCTAGCAGCAACAGTGCACTTGTGAGGGGGCAGCCTGGAAAGCCCAAGACTTTAGACTGCTCTCCACTGGATATCTTGTGGCACTGCCAACTCTCACAGTGGATTGTTCAAATCTCAAGGTATTTGGATTTGTTCTGAAAACGTTGTTTTCTAGAACTTGCTCCCATTCAGTTCTAGTCTGTGAAGCAGAAAAAGCTTGGAAAACACAAATGCTAAAGTCTGAGAAGTGGAAAGCATACTACATAAAAAGCCCTTACAACAACAAACCCAACAGGAATGTTTTTATCATCACCTTTTTGCACTAATCCTGTTTTGGAGCCTGCTTATAGCTTCTGAATGTTTATTTGGCACCGAGAGGGAGGGTGAGTAACTATTTATTTTAGCAATCTTTCGTAAATTCTGTAGTAGGAACTGTCTGGCCCACATACTGAAAAGAAAATGCTAAATGAACTGCTTGTCACGCAGAAGGTGATGTTCTCAAAACTGCTTTCAAAACCAGTCCTGCAAAATACTTTAGCATGCTTTTGCTGATGGGGACGTAGGAAGAGGGAGAGAAAACAGCTCTTAAAATACATTTTTTAAATTCTCCATTTTAAACTATGTAACCAGTATTTCCGTAACACCTGTGATTCAGGTCTTTTCACTCTCTATGCCAAAACTGATCTGCAGGGTTATTTACCTTCTGTAGATTTCTTTTATTTAAAATGGCTCTGTGCATTCAGAGTAAATATGCATTTGTGTTTCCCATGAATGGAAACAGCTGTGTCAGTGTAAAGTTCCCAAATGTAGATACACACTAAGGTATCCATTCACAGGCTAAAAGGACTGAAACAGTCAGTAAAGTTCTATTTATAAAAATATTTGTTTATAATTTTAATACTTCTATTGGATTTTTTAAGTGTTGACAAATAATAACTGCCCACTCAGAACTTTTAAAAACAAATCCCTTTGGTCAAACAAAAAAATGGAGCTTCTATAGACCTGACACAGCATCTGGTAGTATTGGAATTTTTTGATTAACTTCATTGATCCATGTACTGTGGCATATGCAAGCACACAGGATCTTTAAGAACAAGAGTTTCTGAGAACTTGCTTTTGGGAGAGCAGTTCAAAATATGGGTGGTGGTTGTTACTCTGCCAGAATATTTTGTCAGACTTGCAAAGCATGTAATCAGTCAATTCTGCTATTAACCAAACATCTGGTGACTCCACTTTATATATTCAATTGTAAGAAAAACAAGGTTTATAGTAGACCAATGTTTGTAAGAAGTAATTAGCTTGGGAAAGGTCTATCATAGTTATTCTCTGTTACTTCACAGACTGGATCTAATGATTGCATGGGTTTTTAGTCTTGTATCTTCAACTTCTGCCAGAGCTATGGAGAAAGGTGTGTCTGTTTATCAGTCTTCGGATGAACAGGAGACTCTATAAGACATGCTGTCTTACTAATTTCTTCAGGGCTGCTTGTTGTCCGAGGTCATATTGATTTTCTATATTAATTCAGTGTTGCTGTAGCATATGCATTATTTCTAGGCTGAAGTGCACTCATTGACTGTTTTATTGACATGCTTTGGCAGTATTTTTTGATCTATTTTAGTGCTTATAGAATTTTGTGAGTGAAGTTTTTTGAATGCTTTCAGAAATTAAGAGCTACATTGTGGCTTATCAATATCTAAATGCAGGCTGAAAGTTTAAAACATAACTAATATGATGACACAATGATGCAATTTATAAACTGAAATAACAGATGGCCATCAAGTAAATTGCCTCAGAAATGGTTAAAAACATTTTCAACAAACTCAGTTTTATATAGAATGAAAGATGGATGCTGCTGTATTTAAAAGCTTGTGACCTCCTTGCTGCGTTTGTCATGGTAGATTTCTTCTTTCTTTGGAATTATTGGTTTGTGTGTGACACAAATGTATACAGTTACCTATGGTAGCTTTCTACCAACTTACAAATTAAGTTACCATTTGCAATATGGCAGTATTGAATCAACTGTAGAATGACTTCAGAATGACCTTGACACGCTAGGATTTCTTTAACTGTATTTATTATAGGTGATATGTAATAAAAATTTAAGAACTATTCAAAACTCTTTTTCTATGTACTGTGTCTAATCAATTGTAATGATTATTTATCATTGTTAGATGTCCCAATTTGCATTATGCAGTTCTCTTCCTACGTAATTACAGATTCCCCATTTTAGAGCAGGTAGCTGAATTGCCATAAAACACCACAGCTTGTGCTGGAGGTGGTAGGTACTGCAGAAAGCAGCCTGTTGGAAGTTCTTGGTTATGTCTACGAGTTATATAGTTACAATAGGTTATATCTTCTAATACATTATCTTCAGATTCATCTGCTCTTAAGATACTTAAGTTTCACAGGAGGAAGAACTTAAGGTGATATTTAACAATAAAGCCTGTTAGCTGAAGTCACGGCAGTATTTTGTGCATGCAAAACATTTTGTTTAGGTTGATTATTTGGCCTTTTGCATTGAAATGTCCAGCAAAGAAGTCTTAGACTTCTGACTATGTCAGGTTATGTATTTAACATTTAAGTCAAAATATATGAGTTTAGAAGAGGTTTCCCAGTTCTTGTTAGCTCATTTACTTGAAGGCTCTCAGTTTTGCAAACACAATTATTGCTGATTGGTGTATGTCCCTGGTTATTGCCAGGGGTGTGTGTGTGGACTAGATGACCTTTAAAGGTCCCTTCCAGCCCAAACTATTGTATGATTCTGTTATGGCAGAAGTTCTGCAGGAAAAAGGAGAATAGTATTGGCAGAAGCAGGGTATGCTTCTTAATGCCATTTTTGTGTGTCATACTTGATAAATCTATAACATAGATACAGCATGTTAATCAGAATATCCACAGGATTTGTTCCAGGCACCCAACTTGGGTAGAATCAATACAGTAAGAAAAATTGTATTTCTGTTCCATGTTGTAGCATCCTTTTGCGAACATCTGTTAGTAGAAAATACCCCATGGGTTGAAAACTATCTCTACAATTCCTAATGTATCCATTTGTCAGAGCTTTTGTTCCTTAGACTATTTTGTAGTTGCCATCATCATTAATTATGCTTCTTAAGTTATAAGGGCCCAGAAAATGAGATCTGGTGGTGCTAGGCACTGTCTGAACAGAAAACAGCAGAAGGTGCTTACCCAGAAATATCAAAGTCTCAGTGACATGTATCCAGGAGCTAGTCTTTTTGCTTGGTTGTTTCAGGAATTTGCCATAGTGAAGAGTGGTGTTTTCTTTCACTAATGTCTTCTATTGCAAATACAACTTTGACAGGTTGGGGTTTTGAGGGGTTTTCTATTATCTCTGATTGTTGCCATTTGGGACATTTGTGGTGCTGTTGAAAGATTCATCAGACAAACCATGAAATAGTTTCTGGTAGCCATCAGCTGCTGATCTTATGGTGTTGAACAGGCTGTGAAAGAATGCTTGTGTTTGTTCAGAATTTCTAATATATGACTAGGTAGACAGACCTCAGCTGAGTATTCTTCCAGTAGGTGGAGAGCAGTTCACGTCTTTCTAGAAACATTTCTCTAGATTTTTAGAAGGTACAAATTGTTCTTTATTCCCACTGATACATCTCTTCCATCAGGATGTATCTCTAGCCTACCTTTGCTACTCCTCCTGGCAGTAGCATCTCTCTCTAAAAGAAAGTTTCAAGTTGATCACCAGCTTTTCATTGCATATAATTGCATTTTAAGATTTTAACACAGGAGTCAACCTTCTTTATTGTATTAGTTTTGTCTGTGATGGTTTAACCACTTTTTTACAAAGGTTACCTCTTTTCTAGATTGTTTTTTTTGATTGTTTTTTTTTTTTTAAATGAGAATGGATGGAGAACCTATTGTATAATAACCCATGCACTTATGGTAAACACACAGAAAAGAAGATTCACAGAGTCCCTTAATAGCTTCACTGCAGAGACCTTATATCTTACTTTGCAACCCAAAATTTGATTGAGCATTCAACACACACACATCCTTACCTTCCTCTGTATTTTAATGTCTGAGAGGAAGCTGATGTGTTGGAAGTGGCTTAGGAAGAGCCATATAGAGCCTGGGAAGAGGCAAAGGAATGTTCACAGTGCACTGCCCTCGGGAGGGGGCGGGGGGCAGCAAGCCTCTGCAGCTTCTCCAGAGCCGTAGGTGGAGCAGAAAGGGTCTGGACGAATGGATCTGCTGTGGTATTGGGGCAGGCAGTCTTCCAGGGATAAAATGTAAAGTACCTGTGAAGTAAGGATACTGCTTGATGGCTGGGAAGCTGTTTACCAAGACTCAGCAAGCCACATAAACATATTTTTAGACTCAAGGCTGGGGCTTTTTCTGCGAGTTAAAATAATCTGAAACTATCTGACAGGACAGTGTTGAACTGGCGGTGCTAACTGGATGGTTTCTGTCTTCAGGCACTTGACTCAGGTAGGTTTATGAGTTAGAGCTCTTTCACAAATGCAGCTTTCCCCTGAAAGTTCCCAGGAATATTGTGTGCTCAGGGAGCTAGGGTTTGAAGTGTCTATATTGTATACCTTTTCTCCCTTCCCAATATAAAGCAAAATATCCAATCAGAGAAACCAGGCACATGTTTGTTGCTCTGCTCTGTTCAGTCTCAGTAAGGAGGATCTAATCTCACATTTTTATTCTTAGCTTCGGTAAAAGTAGGATACTACACTAGCTTTTCGGTTTTCCTTCTGTAGGCTTCCTTGCCTTAATGGAACAATAGCAAGCAGTAGTGTGTGAGCCAACTTCAAATGTAACCAGAATCTTTTGTTTTCAAAACTCTTTATACAGTGTAACAACTGAGAACCTATTTCCTTTGAAGCTTTGGTTTTATGTAGGTAGGGTTTGGGGGATTATTTTTTCCCTATTTAGCTTTTAATTTCTTCAGCACCAAAAGATCAGCACTCATTCAAACCACAAGTGACAAAAAAGGGTAAAATCAAAGAAATAAAAGAAGCTTAAACTGATTTGCAAAGTTTTCTCCTTCTGCTATGTCTTCATTTTCTCCTCTTAGGAGAGATAATTCAAAACTATCACTAATATGTCTTTTCTCTTGGGTCTTATTTGGTTTAATCTTAAAATGCCTCTGTGCTGAAGTGTGGATGCTTATTACAAAAATGAAATTTTTTTTCTAGGTTTCTTTCTTTCTCTTCTTGGAACTATTAATCTATTTTATGACTGTGTTTACAACTGGAAGAAATCTTTGCCTATCCAGATCTTGAGTTTCTAGTTTATTTAAACAAACAAACAAAACAACAAAAACCAAAAAATGCCCCAAGCATTGCATTTATACTAGTGTGGAAACTTGAAGGCTATGATGCTCAGCCACACAACTTTTTCGTATCTCAAATGAGCAACTTTAAATAGATCTCTTGTTTTCCCAGTTCTGTTAGAATAAGTTAATGTCAGTAGATGTCTGTAATTCATCTGACTCTGGTGCGCATTTACTTGCTGGTGTGGTAGGTGATAAGTTTCTCCCGAGACAAAATTTCACCTGTTGGTAGCACAGCACCTGAAAGCAGATGTCTGTGTGTTGTTACCCGAATGACAATAACTGAAAGGCCTGAGAGGAGGAGCTATGAAATAATAGTGCGACAGTCCACATTAAGTTCTTTGCTCTTGCAGGTTAGCGCTGACTTCAGTAATTGCACAGGCGTTTGTTTGGGAAAATGAACCTTGCAGGCTAACTGATCAAACCCAAAATTCTTTTTAAAGGTATCAGTGCAAACAGAAATCAGTGCTTGGTGACAATTCAGTCTGTTGGTGCACGATCCTTTTAAACTGCACTGCTCAGTGAAGAGGTTCTCCAAAGGGTGTTTCCGTAATTTTGACTTTGTGTGGCAAATCCCTTCGTAACGAACATCTCTCTGTGGATTGTATCCAGTTAGCTGATGGAACATCTGGTAAGCATTGTGTGTTTGTAATAAGCCCTTACTGTATAAAGCTAGCTCAAGCTTTTCAGGCAAAGATCGATGACCTTTTCTTGGCAGGCTTCTAGATGTTTGCCAAAACAAGTGCTTTGCAGGGAGCAAGACACTGGTAGAAGATTTGGTTTAAAGGCGCCTTTTTATTGTACTGTAAGAATTCATACTTGTTTAAGGAAAATTGCATTAGACTGAAATAGAAAAGTAATAAAACTCATATACGTACCATGTTCCAAACTGCTGTCCCTCTGTTCTCCATTTACGTAGTAAAAGCTCTGATTTCCATATGTTGGTTTTTTTCCTAGCAAAATTCTGTGAGGCCTTTGCAATAGGCATATTTAATTTTACCACTGTGTATGCCTAGTGTGTTTTTTGAAGAAAACTGGAGAAAAGTATCAAATTAAAAACTATAGTGGTGTTTTCATACATAAGTGAAACACGATCTAGTAATAAGATTTGAAATAGAAATACATTTTTGGAAATCTGTGTATCGCTAGCTATTTCATTATATAAGACACAACATAGATTAATCCAATGCTCATTGTATAGCATGATATGATGTGAAAAATACATATAATAGTATAGTTTATATATATTTGTTTTGTTGTACTTCATAAAATACATAACCTATACTCTGTTATGATTTGTTAGTGTTTTGCTCTACACTTTTGTTGTTGCAGTAGTGTGCTGTGAATTGATCTGTTCCCTCTCCACCTTTATGCTCCCCAACAATAGTCAAGTCTGTTTATTATTGGTATCATTGAGGAAAAAAGTCTTGGTATAGTCTATTTTGATTAATTGATGTACGTTAAAGACAGGTCTAGCCATGTTCCTGGCCATGTACCGGTGAGGTTGTGAAAACTTTGGGAGCGTTAATGTCTTTTTTGAACATCATTAACCAAATGTTTACTGCCTTCAACATAGCCTGAAAATCTACTTCTATTTTTAAAATGAGTTCTACGGTAGTGTAAACAGCTGGAGTCTCAAAACCTATGTATTTTTTTAGTATAGTCTTGAAAGGTTAAAATAAATATTTGAGTACAGCTGGAAACAGAAGTCAATTTAGGAAAGTGCGTTCTTAGTAGAGGCTCAAAATCTGCATACAGTTGCATATTTATTTCATGAATCCCTTGAAAATAACCGTAAAAGTGTTGTAATATGTTTAGTAGAGGTAAATTTTCATGTTTTAAAAGCTATTTAAAAGAATCAGTCGCATTTAACTGGAAAGTACCATTGTTATTTCTTAGGTAAAAGCCTGAATTTCAAACTCTTAGACTTTTTAAAAATAACAAGCAGATGTTCTAAAAAGACAGTCCCATTACCTGTGCTCATTTGCCACAGGATCTTAAATAATGTCAGTCTTTTGCACTTCCCATTTAGGAAGAGTGAACAATATTAAAAACCTGTGGTGCGTAAGATTGAGTTTCAGTAAAGATAAAACAAAGCATTTGAGAAAAGTTAATACGTTGTATATTCTGTAAATCAGCAAAACTTATACTTGCTGTTACTTTTGTTTTGAAGTAGTGCTTATGCGGTACAGTGAGTGTCCCAAAAATTAGAGATTAAAGTTAGAGTAATAAAGAACACTACTCATGGGGAGCCCTTGTCTATAGTGAATGTGGCCATCATTAAGAGGGACTCTTGGGCTCCGTTTTACTACTGGACATTCAGTACTGTTAAATATGTGTGTTTCTTTAAGCCTCTCAGTGGTAAGCCATTCTTTATACTGTTGGAGAATAAAGCAAACTATAATCTCCGTATTTCATGAGTGAGTATTACTAGCTGAAGTAAATACATAGCTAAAACTATTTTGCCATAGAAGTAGGTAAAACAAGCTGCATACAGAAGGGCAGTAGTTCTGTCGGTCAGAAGCTTTGTTGGGAGGTTTTGCAGGTTACACTTGCATAGTCAGAAGCCTTTTTCTTATTTTTATAAAGCAGCTGTGCTTTTAATTTGGTAGACCTTCAGTCTGTGATAGATCTTTAAGGCGTACTGTTAAGTAAATCTGTGGATTTTGCAATGCCAAAGTAGATGAATGTATTGGAACTTTATTATCCCAAACTTCAACAGTGTGGGTTTGTGTTGTTTTGGTTTTTTTCTTTAAATATTTTGCTAATCATAACATGTTCTTGGAAATGCCTCTGCAAAGGCATCTGCAGTGTCAATGCTATATTAATTCTTGTGGTACTCTCAGAATACGGTATGGTTTGTGAGACTTGCTAACGTTGCCTCTCCTTCCACCAGCCCTCTCACTCCTGCCTCGCCTTCACGCAGATACAATTTGTCTGAAAGCATAGAAATACTCTGGTAAACTTGTTGTGTGTAGTAGGACTTACCTCTAAAATAATACTGTAGAGCAGTTCATTTTCCATAGGTACCTTTATCTGTCCTTCAGAATTTACTCTTTCCTTTTCTCTGCTAGAGCCTTTTTCATGGACGCTTTGTACCTGTGGGGGGAAGAATTGTTTTGTCACTATAAAAGGCAGTCTCTGGACACAAAAATGACTGAGTAGAGCATGTGTGTATTACTTGCAAGTTAGAGTTTTAAAAAGAAGGCTTCAAAGAAAGCAAGATGCAAGTCCGAAACGGAAGATCAAGCCCTTTCATCATTTCTCTGGATTTTCAGAAGGTCTACACTAAGGAAAGTATTGCAAGCTGGGATAGATACTCTGATTTAAACACTGCCTAGTCCTTTGTCTTTTTTCATGCCATGGCTTTTAGTTTGATTTCTGCCATATTTCTTTAATGTATTATTCCAAAAAAGTGAATTATATGTGATATCAAGAATAGTGTAAAATACAGATTTTAATCTGCAGTAGCAGCTTTAACAAACAAACTGACTGATATGTTGGACTTTAAGCTATTGCATGCAGTATAGATCCTTGATTTCTCTTATACTAAGACTGGGGTATATTTCTCAGAAATTATATTTCTGTAACACACACTAAACGTAACCGTTAATAAATAGTGAAGCAATATCAGAATCTAGGGCAAAATACTCAACCTGAATAAATCTGAGGACTTTTAATAACTGCAGTTTGCACCAGTGGGGCTCCTTCCTCCAAGATAGAACAGATAGAAAATCTCATTTATATTACAGCGTTGTAAAGGAACACTGAGAAATACACCCTTTCTACTTACTTTTCTGTTTATAATTCCCAGATCACTACTAGGAAACTGGATCTTTCCAGTTAATTCCTAAGCATGTGCTTTTCTTCTTTATTAGACTCTGTGTTTTCAAAAAATCTTTAATATAGCATTTTTTTAACTTTATCCCATCATCTTGTAAGTCTGCTCTGCTGTGAATGGTGCTATTTAAAGGAAATATCTTCCACTGCAATTCATAAATTTTCATAGTAGATAAAAGTAACCCAGGGTATCAGTTCACCTCTGTCTAGAATACTGGAAGCAGCTGTACTTGTCTCTTCTCAGAGCAATGTAATTGTTTACATTTGCACAGCAATATCATAAGGCAAGAAGGAACTTCTTTTCCCATTTAGACTTCAGAAAAATGAAACTGTGAATGTATAATCGCATTCGGACTTTGGTCAGGGTGCTTGAAAATCTAGTCCGGCCTTTATTAAAAATATGATGCAGTATTTAACCTTTGTATGGCAAAGAACTGAAGCCATCCTGTTTTCTTTTTTGAAAGAGTGCCTGTTTAGCAATACAGTTCTCCCAGTAATCCTGTGCAAGGACTTTATTTGAGACTTGGTAAAAGTCAGATGACTACTGTGGGATTGTCTTCACATCCAGAGAAAGTTTCAGATGCAGAGGTCAGAATATTAAGACCAGGTTTGAGGCTTTGCCTCAGTGAGTGAGTTCTTAGTTTTACAAAAATAGTCCTGTGCATTTCAGCTGATTTAATAAACAAGCAATGCACCCCCACATGCTCAATTAACATTATATTTAATATTATATTTAGAAGCAGAGTTCACAAGTATTGCAGTGTTTTGTCAATGTCAGTGTGAGAATTACATAGAATATATGCTGAACAGAGGAAAAAAGGAAGAAAAAGGTCTCATTAGCTGCAAATGCAGTAAGTAAAATTTAAAGAGTGGGGGTTTGGAGTTTTGTTGGGGTTTTTTGGTTTGAGTTTTTTTCTTTTTTAAATTACAGCAATTTGAGTTTCCGTGTCTGTTTTACTTTGGTGTTAGAACAGCTTGTGGTCTAAATACGTTTGTGGTTGTTTGTTTGTTTTTTTTATTTTCAAAGTCTTTAAAGTATTTCTGAAGAAAAATAGAGTTAAAATGCATAAAGAATTCTAAGGGTTTTTTTATAATTCATTTGTATGCATTCCATAAATACAGCAGATTTTGCTAATATCCGTGATGGCAGATGTTTGTTTTAGAGCATGCAGTTTTCATGTGTTCATAGTTTTTGGAGTGAATAGAAATATATAGGTATTATGCTGAATACACCTCAAGATTGCAAATTTTGTACTTCAGGCAAGATTATTATCTCACTTATTATAGCTCTCGATGTATGCAATGGAATCACTGATGAACACATTTTATAGTAATGTTTTTGAGGGTAGGATTGTCTGGTTAAACCCCATAACTGAAGCGATTTGTACATCTGCCATCTTGACTTTGGGCAAGATTCTTCTGTGCGTCAACAGACTTCTCTGGAAAACAGAGTATGTCTGCCTATTGTGCTGCAAGGCTAATATTAATAAGTGGAAGTTTTCCTTGAGAGAAAGAGCTTGTTAAATACTGGAAAAAGACTTGAGATTTAGATTTATATCTTGTTTTCAGTTAATTACCTACTCTTCATTGAAAGAGTAGAAAGTACAGTCAGTGTGATGTACTGAACTTTCAGTTATTAAAATACATTTATCCCTGTTTCAGAATCTTAAATGAACTTTTAGTTTTGGGGGTTTTTTTTGCTCTTTTTTGAGGATCCATTATTATTAAACTCTTTTTGCTGGCTCTAGTTACTAAATTGTGATCGGGAGTCCTTTTTCAAAATCCCTTCTTGGGACATTTTGCTGAATATAGTACCTTTGTGTACAAATGCAGGAGTTACTAGTTCTTAGTTATACTTTTAAATTTGAGAGTTGCAAATTGACCGTAATGAATAGATTTTTCTCCCAATGTTCAGTGGTGTAGTGGATTTCAGAAGTGATCTTAAACCAGCAAAACCAAAACAAAAGCTGAAGACTCTACTAATGACTTTCAGGATTTAAAGATTAAAAATCTTTAATTATAGTTTGGTTTGTTTTTTTTTTTTTAAAAAAAAAGGCTGGCATCCCTTGTCTTTATTATTAGAAAGCATAAATTACGCATGCTCAGGGAAGGTCAGATATATAACAAGTATAAGATATATTTTACTTCTTCATTTTGTCTTTGTCTTCAAGTATTTTTCCTTATTTTTTGAGTGGGAGAAGGGGTTGGAAACTTCACATACTCAGTAGTATCTTGTTTGATGTCTTCTATGAAGGACTGTGCACTCACAGACTTTACACCTAGGATAGCAAAGCCATTTGGCATATTAGGTTGTGATCCAGCTTTTCATGTTTCTGTTTCTCTGCAGCACCACAGTCCTCATTGTTTACAGATTTCTAACTCTATATTGCTCCAGAAAGGCTGGCTTGGATTATGAGCTATCAAATAGCATGAGCCTATGTTTCTGTATTCTTCTCAGGCTTATCACCCATTTCCTGGGCCTCAGCATGAGTCAGTGGAACTCTTGCCACCAGCTGAATGAATCACTTGGGTTGTTGGGCACACTGTTTCCTTACAAACTGAGAATGGTGACTCAGTGAAAGAGTCAAAGTAGGAAATGCAAACATCTTTCTTCTATGCCTGCTTAGCTACACATAACAAACTATGGGAAGTATTGGAAAGTATTTCATTTCATTGCTACTGCTTTTGGAGAAGAAAGCCTTTAAGAATCCTGAAGTCATTTGCAAATAACCTTGTGAAAAGCTGATGCAACTGATACTGTCCAATATATTCTACACCGGTTTCTCTACAGTGTTAATATTTTTTTGTAGGGAACAAGACTCCTGATTCCTAATTTAATATACAGTCAGAGTAGTGGAAGCAGTTTCCCTTTACTGTGTATATGGCAGATGTACAGGCTGTAAAAGTTGTATTTGAGAACTTGCATCTTTTTCGTTTCTTTGCCCAAACTCTTTTAACCATATAAAATATCAAAATGAAATTATTTTGTTACCAAATTCTTTTTTGAAATTACAAATACCATATGCTGCTGAAGTCACAGCTATTATCTCTCAGGGTTGTATTTACATAATAGTCTTAAAACTGATTCCTTCTAGCAATACAGCTACTGCTAACATTACCAGAATTGAAGGACTGCGTAAAAGACTTTAAAAGTGGATTGGATTTGCTATAGGACAGGTGAAACTGAAGTTGTTGCAGCATTTCTGGCCTGAGAAACTTTGGGTAACATGAGGCATGCAGTATTTCTTCTGTGATTGTAGTGAGACCGAGCCAGTTCCACTGGAACAATTTTACATCAATAAGAGATTTGGAATACAACATGGAAAGAATCCAACCCTTCAGTTTCATACCTACACTATAAAGACTAAGAAAAGAATCTGGCTTTAAACATCTGGAATCTATTTCTTCTGTTTGCTGGTATTGATGTTAAGTTTTCTTTTTATTCATTCTTCTCCTCTCTATTCCTGGCAGACATACAGTTGGGGTTTTTAATTAGAAAATGGAAGTTTCTGTTAAGGATTACTCCGAATAAAGTTAAATAATGGCATTGTTAAATTCAGTAGGATCTAAATTTTATAAGTAGTTTCCTATTTTTATAGCACCCAACTAAATCTTTTCCTTTTCCGTTGTAGTCCTTCTTCCTGAAATAACAGTTGAGGACTGACTTCATGGGTTGGTATACATTAATTACAGATGAGCTGAACATGAAGTGTGCTGTTAAAGATTACATAATTCCAGTTTGAAATTATTCTCTTAGTGTTCTTAATACTGATGTGCTTTTGGGAAATTTACTGCTACTTTTGTGTAGCTATGTAATCAACAGCGTTTCAGAAAGTCGTTTTCTAAGAAACAGGCACAAAACNTAAAAAAGACATCATCTTTCTTCTTTTTTCACTTGGTTAGTGCCTATTCTTGGTAGCTCCTTCTAGAGAACCCAATGGAAAAGTTGTGGCAATTAGGCAAAGGGTCTCTTCAGGCAAACATCTCTCCACAGAAAGCAATGTGGAACCAAGGCTTTTTCTCCTTTTGTTCCTTAACTTCCCTGGGATGTAGCCCCCTCTCTCATTTAGGTTCTTGTGAAAATCCCACCTGGTATCTGTCTCTGTAGGCACTAAAGGTTCAGCCTGTCCCGTGGTTCTTTGTACAGGATTTGATTTATGCATAGCTCTCGGCACCAGTGCATAGAGTAGTGTCTTCTCTTGCTCTGAAGGCTAAACCAAACAAAGCTTGGTTTATGCCTTGTTACAATGGGAGGAAGAGAGCAGACGACCATTGTTTGAATTTGGAGCTAAAAATCAAAGTCAAACTTCTTTTTCTCCTGCTTACTGTAAAGTTGGATTGAATTCATTATCTTGCTGACTGGCCTGTAGCTGCCTTCCCTCGCTTCCTGCTGAGCTGCTTATCCCGGCCCGGCCCAGAGTGCGTTGCTTCCCCTTCCACTTCCTGACAGCTTCGTCTCCAGAAGTGCACGCAGGCCGAAGTCTGAAGTCCCTGCCCCAACAAAACTGATTCTTATTTGGATATCGGAATTTGGAGCTGTGATTTCCTGTAAATCCTTCCTTGCTGAGATCTTTAAAGCTTGCTATAGTTAGGATAAGTAAAAGCAGTTACATAGATGACTGAATCAGTTGAACAGCAGATTGGATTTTCCTCTTTGATTTGTCTTGGAAAGGCTATGTAATAATATGTAATTGCTGTGGGGTGAAGTCACTACTTTGGTGTGGCAGCGAAACTGTGGCTGTCTGTTATTTAGAGTTCATTCTTAGGAAAAAAATCATTGCAAACTGTAATATTTGTATTTTATTACAAGTTTTAGGGATAAATTAGCCTATCTTTATATTGCAATAATGAAGCATGGAGCTGCCAATCCAAAACACCACTTCTTGTACGTTTTGCGTTTAAGAAGGTAAACAGAATCCATAGGAAAAACAGAATAAATAGGAGATACTCTCCTGTTGTTAAAAGACCATTCAGATTACCAAAACAAAATTAATCTTACAATTGAAAAGATAGAAAAAGATGAGAAAAAATTAGACTAAACTGGTTCCATCAGTCAAAAGGACATATACATCTGTCTCTGTGTGTATGTATACACATAAATACATATATTTTTGTAGTTTAAAGAAATAATTTATAACTGAAAAACTTCTTGTGAGTGCCTGGAAGATGTTTAGCGTGTTTGATATGTTGCATCAGAAAAACAAGTAGTTCCATTGTGGTTTTAGCAAACGCATTAATAATCAATAATAGTTGTAATACTATTGATATATTTATTTATATTGATTTAGCATGTATCTTTTTTTATGTTCAATTGACCAACTTAGTTTTAATTCTAGATTATCATTGTGCCTGTCTGGAGTCTTCCTAGGGATAATAAATTGTATCACTTAGCTGGAAGATGCTGGAGTACACAAAAAACCCTTTTACTAATTTGGTTGAGTTTGTCAGTGCTACCTGTTCCTGTTGCACTGTGTTGTGTTACTTTCACCTAAGTAGCAGTGCCCTTCTCATTAATTTTGCATCCAGTTGCTCCCACCACAGTCATATTCATCTGAATGAAGAAAACCTGAGCAACTTATGTCTGTCATGTGTTTCCTTCACAGCTGGTGACAAACCTCCTTGATATTGTTAAGTTTGAGGGACTACATCTCAATATTTAAATCCCTTGCCGAAGAATCGCACTGTTCTGTAAGACTGGTTTATTTGCCTTTACTTCCTGTTTCTGCTTATGGCCTAGAGGTGATTTTTATATTGCTTGTGGAAAAAGCACAGAAATAGCTATTTGAAAACTACATAAAAACCCAAAAGGGAAAACAGAAGATGGCTAAGAGTTTCTGCAAGTAAGGAGTATGAAAAGCTTGCTAAAATTTAAGCAGCAACTGACTATGCAGCAAAACATAATGTAAGGCATTTTCAGTGTTTTATCAACATCTGTTATCTGAGGTATGAAAAAAGTGGTTTTACAAACAAGTTGCAGGACAGTAGGTAATGTAATTTAGAATTAAAATACTATATAAACCATAATCTTAACACCATGGTCTTACTGCTGGCATTGTTAATGTCCATTATATGGAAAACAGCCAAGATTTCCTGTGTATGGTAATAATTGCATTTATATGGTATTTCTTATCATCATAGAAGACTTTATATGTTGCATAAGCTTTACAACATCTTTAGAAGATGTGTTTTTACGTGGAGAAACTGAGGCAGAGATGCTGCAATTCCTCCAGACTGGGAGAATTGTAGACTAGTGGGTTGGTCAGTGAATACAGTGTTCAGGAAGCAGCCTCAGCAAAAAAGTATCCGTGACTTTGGACAAGTCATCAGTTTACCCCACATCTCAATTCTCTTTGTGTGTGAACACTGCTATTAAATAGGACTGCCAGGGATAAAATACATGGAAAACTGAGTCAAGCAGATAGGACTGCAAAGAGACTGGAGCACGTTGGAGCTGAGATCAATTCTCATGATGCCCATGCTACCAGCCTGAACTCAGGCAGTCAGGCATTGTGAAGAAAAAGGCTATATAAAACTCATGGATACTTCTGTGTCAGATGCTATGTGACGGTAGCCTTTTAAATCCTTTCTCTTAACAAGAAAGCGCTTTTCTGATTCTGGAGGAAAATATCATTAGAAACCTTCATATTTCTGGTTTTATTTCTTTTTTTTCAATGCAGTACTTTAGAGCCTCCAGCTAGTAGCAAGTGCTTCATTTTTTGCCTTAGGCCATCTAACTATGGCAGATTTACAATGCAGAGTTGCTTTCTGGGAGCTGGGCACTGGAGCTTGGGTTCAGCTCCCTAAAGGAGGGCTGTCAGCTACGTGCTCCCTATTACATTCTCAAATCAAAACTTCTGAATAATCTGTAACTAAAGTGCAGTAAGTTTTAAATACGAATTTCTGGATTGCATACATAGATGAAGGAAATATATCTGATTGTTCTGTCAGTTTAGAGGAAAAGCGATTGGTGCAGATTCTGGTTTGCTCTACTTCCCTTTCCTGTCGGCTGCTGATGAAGGCTGAGACAAATATCTGGCGTGCAGGTTTTTTCCCATAGGATCAGCTCTAGGCAATCTTTCCAGTATTTCCGTTAATGCCTTGTCGCTTCAGAGATGCATTGGAACCCACGGTATGCTTCACCTGTGATCTCCTTGAGAAGCAAATCAAGTTTGGGATATAAAGTCATGCAATAATGTTGACATGAAAGTGATTCTTCTTAAAGCTATTGAATTATGACTGAATCTCTTTTCAGGATCCAGCGCTGTGATCCTTATTCATGCAGGGTAAGTGGGGATTGCTGACGTACAGGTTGCAAATCAGGTCTTTCATCCTTTGTCTCACCTGTATGACACAAATAGGGGAAGAAGCAGCAGCTTAATGAAAGGGTGCTAATTAGTTGTTGTTTGTTTTTTTTTTTTTAATAAAATGTTCCACATTACAGATTTAATGTAAAGTATCAAACCAGCCTCCTTTTGCCGAGTCTTTTATCCTTAGTCACTGTAATGCAAGATACAGACAGTGCAATTTCCACATTGCATTACTAGAAAACTCTTGGAAGAAGAGAACAGTTGATCATGAAAATAGCTGAAGCATCCTTTACAAGCTGCAGAAGGTCACGTTTGAAATAGGCAGCATGTATGCTTTTAAGGAGGTAGAAGGGTGATTCTGCAGGTCCTTCCTGGACTACCACTTAGCTCCTTTTGTGAGAGGACTTCAAACAATTGGGATTCATTCATGGCACATTGTTAGAATATAATATAAGTTTATTAAAGAAAACAACAAGAAGTTGCTTTAGATGATGGAAGAATTACTTTTAAAAGGGAAAATCCTTGGAGGAGTTTGGTTTGCTTGTGTTATTCAGAATTCATACACCGTTAATGTTTAGTTCAAAGTATTTCAACACAATGCTCTTACCTAAACAAAGTAGCATTCATTAATAGTACAGAGAATGGATTTTGATTTGTAATTGATTAACTGTCTTAATGTGTTTGCATCAATTGAAAAATGCACTAACACATGCAAAAGCACAATATTGCTCCAAGTAATTTTCCAGCCCCTTGTGTTTCAGTGGCTGGATGGCATTTAAGGTAACTATGCAATGTAACGGATGCTGATTTCATCCTATATTGCTGTCATGGTAATGACTAATAGTGCTGATAAGAGGCAGTTGAGCATTTGCCTAGGGCATGGAAAACTGACTCTAGGGTGAACTGTACCATGATGTCAACATTGTTTGCAGTGCATGGATTCCATCATGGCTCTGCGTTTGTCCCGTCTTTAAATAGTACTTACTTCTATCCGGAACTCCTCTGTTCTGATTTACAGTAAAAATCTTGCAGCTGTGGTGGTGC
This sequence comes from Balaeniceps rex, assembly GCA_013401315.1. Classification (NCBI taxonomy): domain Eukaryota; kingdom Metazoa; phylum Chordata; class Aves; order Pelecaniformes; family Balaenicipitidae; genus Balaeniceps; species Balaeniceps rex. Next base: position 4,246 of record VYZW01031410.1, on the reverse strand, counting down.
TTTGCTGTGTTAAATTATAATTGGTACTATAGACAAAAGCAAAACCTTAAAATTTTGAAAAGGAATCTCTTTTTCTGCTTTTGATATTGAGGGAGTACTTGAGTGGCCTATATGAAATCAGTTGGTGGTCTAGCTCTAATTCCTCATGGATACATCAAAATCAAACAAAAAAATCCTACATTATAAACAACAGCCTTGCTGATACATTCAGCGTGGAACAAGAACTGAGCTGTGAAGGAATGAAACCCCTGTGACCCCTAGGTACAACTTCTCCTGGAACACTGTTCCATATTGGTAGAGAAAACTGCATACTGCTCACTCTGTTACTTTGTTACTGGATTTGGGTTTCCTTAAATCAGCCTGTGGATATAGTTTAAGAAGGGAGCTCCATCCACTGTTTGCTCATTTCTGAGCCAGTAGAGGAAATTGGTCATAGAAAGTTGTATTTGGATACTTACTTAATTCCTTGAAAAGTAATGTCACCGTGAATTACCTTTAGGCATGCAATATATGTAAATCTTACAAGATTTCTTGTCTTAGCCCTTACTAATTAAACTAACGGTAAATCTTATGTGATTTGTGATTCTGCACATGAGGTTGTTTTTTTGCAGTTTAGAGCACTCTTCACTGTCAGTCGAAAGAAGGAAAAGGAGCGAATGTAACATGGAACTCCACTCACACTGTCTCCCCTTGGGTGTGGATGGGGAAATCCACATACTGGTTGATGGGAGCCAAGTAAATAAATTAGCTTCTTGGTGAGATACTTGAAAACTCTACAGCACCATTAGATTTTAGCCAACTACATATAAATATAAGTGGAGAAGGTATACTATTTGTGATTGTTTATTACTGATATCTGGAGATAAGCCTGTCACTTTCTTCCAATATGAAATATATT